>JARBEQ010171878.1:0-12902 GCA_030265355.1 Tritonia tetraquetra
CGAAACAGTTTCACTCAGGCAGCCCCTGCAGAAGGGATATACTCAATTCGTAAAATATACAGTAATGAATACTATAATAAAGAGAGATGATTTACATGAGATATTCAAATGTGTCATGCTTGCACGTGAGTGGTAACCATAACAGTGGCGGAGCTCGATGGTCTAAAGTTGGTTTCCTCATATCGCTCCAAAAGTTTGGCCAGGCCGGCAGGCAGGGGGTTCGATTCCCAACGTCGACATGTCAATTTTCATCTTTCTCTTAGGCTTATTTTTCTGGCACGGTTCCATCATTCTTTCCCTGTTTACTCCTAACAGTATCTACCACTATGTAGCCCAGTGGTGAAGTACTTGGAATCACAGATCACGGAGCTTCTGTATATATATTGTCTCTGGGTAGTAGTAGTTTCTTTCTGCACAGCTAGACATCAAGCCCGTTATCCTTAAAAAACTCATCGAGGACCTTCTGGGCCACACAGTAGGACGCTTATGGTGGCCACACACTTACAAAACAAGTACGACACATTTGAATGACACATCAATGACGTAACATGTGGCCTTGTTACGCCGTGTCATACCTCCAGCCTCAATTTCACCACACACAGTTACAGGACAAGTCTCATCATACTTGCATGAAGGAGACGTCCCTAGCTCAGTGGTCAAGCCACTAGACTTTGGACGCGTGCGGATTTTTTTTCTCTTGACTTTTCAGTTTTCAAGGCTCTGCCCTGGAGATTCACGTGGAATCTCCTCAAGTTCTGTTGAACCGACTTTGATATGACCTTTATGTGTTAAAAAGGGCGTTAAACTTCAATCATCAGAACTTGTGAAATGCGTCACGCTCGCATGTAAGTGAGTGGCCACTATACAAATATAAGACAAAATCAGAATGTTAAAAAAATCAATAAGCACACAGCTCCCAGTGGCGCGGAGGTATGATTCTCCGTGAAAGTGAGATTCTCAGTGAAAGTGAAACCCGGTGAAAATCTATACGCCACTCCCCTGATCTCTTCTGGTACCTAGTCCTATCTGAGACAGACGATAAACTTAGAGTTGGAGGTCCCCTGTGCAAGTTAAAGAACCCTTGGCAGTTTAAAATTGAGTAGGCCGCTGTCGGGGCAAAATTAATTCCTACCACAAAGGTGACCTGCTTGGCTTAATATCTGGCCCTATACTGTAATCGTAAACGGGAATTGGATAAGAAGCTTGTTTGTTTGTTTGTTGCTGTTTTAGGGCTCTATCGACACAGATAGGTCATTTCAGTGGCGGTCAACTTTGTTGTCGTTTGTTTGATCGAACCCCAGTAATACCACAGAGCAGTGTTGGGGCCAGCCCTATGTTCAATCCTGTAATGGTAATGGGGAATTGGACAAGAAAGAAAGAATAACCACAGACATAAACCGTCAATTTGAAAAACGGACAAAACATTTATTCACAACTCTATATACACTCAACCAACCAATCAAATCTCGCAATCATTTTCATCATTTGTCAAATTTTATCATATTCAATCATTATCATCATCGTTATTATTATTATAATAATAAACATTACATTCAGTAGCACATCACCATTATAACAATCTTCATAATTATAGTATATCGAATAATATATTGATAATGATACAAGAAAGAAACGAGAGAGAAAGGGGGGAAAAATAGATTTTTATGAAAAAGTCAACCTTTTAATTATGAAAAAGTCAACCTTTTAATTATGAAAAAGTCAACCTTTTAATTATGAAAAAGTCAACTTATTAATTATGAAAAGTCAACTTATTAATTATTAATGTATGGAAGAGTCAGGACGTAGTAGCAACAATAACAAAAACAATAACAAGGCATCTATGCTGCCCTTTTCACGAAGAAAGGCGAATAAGGACTATCAATGCATTAGTGTTATACGCCCTTCTTTGTGAAAACGGCAGTATGGTATATAAAGGTATATATTTTCAAACTCAGTCAATCCATGCAGCAATCATTTAATTGTCAATCAACAGGAAACAATCTGCCAGTCTACCGCTGTCGTAACTGTAATCAGCAGGTCATTTTGTCACGCAGTCCATCAGTCAGTCAATAGGCTATGCTGTCATCAATCTGTGCAGCAATCATTCAATCTATATGTCAATCCATGCAGCAATCATTCAATCTATATGTCAATCAGTGCAGCAATCATTCAATCTATATGTCAATCCTTGCAGCAATCATTCAATCTATATGTCAATCCTTGCAGCAATCATTCAATCTATATGTCAATCCGTGCAGCAATCATTCAATCTATATGTCAATCAGTGCAGCAATCATTCAATCTATATGTCAATCCGTGCAGCAATCATTTAATCTATATGTCAATCTGTGCAGCAATCATTCAATCTATATGTCAATCCTTGCAGCAATCATTCAATCTATATGTCAATCCGTGCAGCAATCATTCAATCTATGTCAATCCGTGCAGCAATCATTCAATCTATATGTCAATCCGTGCAGCAATCATTCAATCTATATGTCAATCTGTGCAGCAATCATTCAATCTATATGTCAATCCGTGCAGCAATCATTCAATCTATATGTCAATCCGTGCAGCAATCATTCAATCTATATATAAATCCGTCATTCAATCAATCAGATTGATCCATTAATCAATTATTCAATAAACGGATCAATACAGTCAGCCAGTCAATTCATCACTAATGTAGAATCAATACATGAAACTATTTAGCCAATCAATCAATCGATTTATCCATCTACCAGAGCAATGCTGAACATGGAGCTGGCTACAACACTCTTTGAGGGAATAATGTGGTTTGGATAACAAAACAAAACGTCTATTCATCAATCATATTATTGCCCCCTTACTTCAACAATCAATCTATTAATCAGTCATTCAACAGTTCAAACGATCAAATCATTCATATTTGATCAATCAATAATCAATTTCCACGTCAAATCAATCAGATATCTCCCCATATCAACCAACCAACAGTGCAGACAATCAATATCAACAACCAACCAACAGTGCAGACAATCAATATCAACAACCAACCAACAGTGCAGACAATCAAATCAACCAACCAACAGTGCAGACAATCAAATCAACCAACCAACCAACAGTGCAGACAATCAAATCAACCAACCAACCAACAGTGCAGACAATCAAATCAACCAACCAACCAACCAGGCAAATCACTCCGACAATTGATCAATCCAATATAAATTTCCAGTTCTCATCGCAGACCATGACTAACGTTGGGTAGGAAAATCAATATATATATATGTGATACAGAAAACAAAACGTATTAGGCTCCGTATCTTTCCCCCGGTCTAACTATTCATCAAATGAAAATGTGACGAGTCGCCATAAGTTGGTCCTCAAGGTGCATTGAGAACTGTATGGTGTGAAGTTTAATTCTAATCTTCACTTTGAATGATACCACACCCGTATTTTTTAAATATGTTAATCTGTCTAATCGTTAGAAATTAAAATGAATCAATTTACGAGAAAGAGATGTTTAAAAAAAAAAATTTTAATTCTCGATTCATCAACCAGTCCCTTAGGGGTCCACTCATGGCAACCAGTAACTTCCATTAAAGAAACAGGAGTCAGCAGGTCTGTTCAGTCAATACACACATACACACACAATAGGCCCCTCCCAACAGTCATTCTATGTACTCTTCTTGTCTTTTGTTAAAAAAGGGGGGAGGGATTTTTTTAATTCATCAAATAATAACATTATAAAAATCGTTATATTTTTTTTACTTCTATGGGAAAAAATATTATTTTTTTAAAAATTTGAAGCGAAAAAAAAAAAAAATCATTTAAAATCAAAGGAAGGAAAAAAACAATTTTCTTTACGAACCAATGAACAAATGAATGAATGAATGAATGAAATGAACAAATGAATGAATGAATGAAATGAATATTTTAAAAAATGCTATAGTAGGAGAAAAAGGCATGTACAGTACACAATATACATAATATTCTTGATCAAAATGTTATTATTATCATCATCATCATTATTATTTTTATAAAATTGAACACAAGTGATGTGTATCAGACAAAATGATTTTCCTTATATTTGTAACGTAATAGAATAAAAAACAAAACAAAACACAGTATCATAAGTAGTTATTACTGGCCTTTTCACGAAGAAGGGCGAATAAGGAAACAGTGCATATATTAGTGCTCTTCACCCTTCTTCGTTAAAATGGCCGATTACACGCGTGTGTGGCACACCACATACGATCTGGCCATCCTCTGAAATGACACCTCACTAACTCATTGCCTTACTCATACTGTCTGTATACATGACCGACTGGGGGGATCAAAATGAACGGGAGTCACAATTTTACAATTCGTAATAATAAACAACAAAGAGGTCCACAGCGGCGCAGAGGTACGATTCTTGCCTCTGAAGCGAAAGGTACAGGGTTCGTTTCCCGGGCAGCGTCGGGTATTTTTCTCTGTGAAACTCGGTGAAGAAGAGAATAACAACAACTCCCTAATACAGTGGTAAAAAGACATTATACAGCTGTGTTCGTTTTACGCAACACAATATAGGTCATACATAAAAGGCTGAACGTCTCCGAGAAGATTCGATTCCATACGGAATCCACAAGACCAAAGAATAAAAAAATCAAGTGGTTTTTTTTCCGTTAAAACCAAGGCCGCCTAATTGAGAGTGAAGGTCATACACGTCTTACTGGACTTAGTTCTACAAAAGATAGGAGTTGTCTTTCCTTGTTTTATGAAATGATTTAGGTTTGAAAACAAAGGGCTATCACTATCGTGTCTGAGTCAATGAGGCCAGGACGAGTCAATGAGGCCAGAACGAGTCAATGAGGCCAGGACGATTGTTTGTTGCTGTTTTAGGGCTCTATCTACACAGGTAGTTCATTTCAGCGCCCGCATAACAACGGCTCCAAACAAATCAAAGGTAACTAGATGTCACCCATAGACCACTAGGAAAGACGAGCAGTCCATGGGTGGCACCCAACACTGGAGGAGCTGGGGATTTGAACCCAGTACCTTCTGCTCATGAAGGATACACACTACGCCACGAGACCTCCCTGGCACAGTTCTACAAAGACAATCTATAAATAGAGTACCTGTGACGGGCTAAATAAACAGAACATATTATCAACCCACCCAAAAGTAAGAACTAAAATTCCTGCACCCCTCACAACTGAACACAATGGCATTAAAAAGTATATCTCTAAATCCCCCTAGTAAAAATTAAAAATTCAAAACAAAAAAAAAAAATTTTTAAAAAGGAAATTTTATAAATGTCAGATCCATAGCTCGGTCAGATCAACGCTACGTCAGCAGCGGGATTAGCAGAAAATAAAAATAGTAAAACAGTTTAACAGTGTAAAAAAAAATCAAAAAAAATCATTCAAAGTAAACATAACAATAGTCATGAACATAACTGGTAAAAATATTGTCCAAATTGAAATAATATTAAATTACAAAACGTAAATTCAACAGAAGGAACAAATTAAAAGCAGATCTTTTGTTATTGCTATTGCGTGAGTTGTTAATGATGAATGTAATCGTTTTTATTAATTATAATTATATATAAAATGCTTAGGGAACATGCTCGGTGAAACTCAGTCAGTCAGAAATATTTCCCAGTATACGGCAACATCTAGTTTTACATTCTTTTCAACACATAAAGGTCAAAGGTCATATCAAAGGCGGTTCTAAAGAACTTGAGAATATTCCATGTGAATCTCCAGGGCAGAGCCATGAAAACTCTGAAAGGTTCAGAAAAGCAACCCATCATTGGCGGGGAATGAATGAGAGGCCACTGTTGTATTTCTATGATTATCTATTGTAATGTTATATGATATGTCCAATGTAATCTGTATTCATTTATGATTGATTCCACCAATGTAAAATGCCCAATTTCCCGAAAGTTAAAAAAAAAATAACCACCCATGCTAGTCAGGCTCGAACCCGGTCCTCCGCATTCAAAGTCTAGTGGCTTAACCAATGCGCTACGGATGCCAAACAAATGGAAAATCCATTTCCTAAGATTGGAACGATTAATTCATATTTTTCTCTCCTTTTTAGCTTTGCTGTACGCCTTAGTCATGTGTTCCCTCTCGGGCTTATGGTTGTATTAGACACTATCCTGCCAATTCAAAGAAATTGTTTGTTTGTTTGCTGCTGTTTTAGGGCTCTATCGACACAGAAAGGTCATTTCAGCGCCCGCCACACGAAATTGATAAGCTGAACAGAACTGAACTTTTCCTGTTTTCCTGGTGCATTATTTCAACCCCTGTAATTTCAACAGGGCGGTGTTTGCTCTCTATGTGTACACGGTTTGACGACTTTAGAACAAACAATTCTTTATTTTTAAAAATTAAAACAATAAATTTAATGCGTTACTCATAAAAATTGTTTCTTTATTACACACAGGAAGCAGGCAGACACAACCACAAACATAGCAGGCAGACACAACCACAAACATAGCAGGCAGACACAACCACAAACATAGCAGGCAGACACAACCACAAACATAGCAGGCAGACACAACCACAATCACAGCAGGCAGACACTACCACAATCATAGATTCAATAGTTGTAAAGGCACTAAAGAGATATAAAAACATGAGAGGAAGAAGAGACGTGTGAACAAAACAAGGAATGAAAATAAACAGCAGAACACACTCACCTCAAACACACACACGCACACACACATACATGCACACACACACACACACACACACGCACGCACACACACACACACACACACACTTTTCACTGACACGTCATGGGTTTTGAGGAACTTTGTTTTTTCCTTGGGCAAGAAACCGTACTCTGATTACTTCACTCGACCCAGGTGTAGAAATGAGTACCAATTCTCAAACGAGTCTTGGGAAAGTATTCTGTAATAGACCAGACAGTGACAAACTGGCAGTTGTCCGCTTCACGCTACAGAGACTGGATTAATCTCCGGCCCTATGAGCCGTAACAGCTTCCTTTCTTTTCCATCCGTGATTTACAGGCTGCCTTCCATCCATTTATTCCATCCGTCTATGATAACAATTCAAAGCGCCCTAAATAAAATATTTCCCAAGCACATTGACAGAGTAACCTTACACCGAAAGGTACTAATGAAAAGGTTATTGATAAAGAAGAAAGAGACTGACAGAATAGTAGTCATCATAGCAAGGTCAAATCAAAGGAGACGACTATAGTATTAACCCTTTCTAAAAGCTGTTGAGATTCAGAAACGGATCTTTTTAGTTGACGTTATACGTAGGATTTCTGTTTGTTTGTTGCTGTTTTAGGGCTCTATTGACACAGAAAGGTCATTTCAGCGTAGGAATATTCATGAGTGCTAGGGGACCGCACATAAAAAGCCTTGAATTCAACAACTTGACCAAAGACAAAAAAATTGAATCGTCACAAACGCAACTAAACTCAATCCGAGGTAAAACAAAGCACAGTGTTAAACAGGGAAGTTCTTACAGAAAACGCCAGCAATGGAAAAACTGTGCAGTATACCAAAAACAGACACCTGGCACCCATGGATATATATGTGACACTACCAACAAATTGGAGCATAAAATGGACATAGTGATGAGAATTTCACAGAAACCGTCGTATAACGATCATGGGTGCCATGAAAAACTTCTTCGACACCCGACGAAAGCTGTACCGACTTTATTCTAATTTTGAACATATGTTTTCTGAGAAGATCTAAATAGAATCAATGTAAAAAAAACACAAAATGTAACTTGTTGTATAATACTATAGAAAGTAAAATGTTTAGGGAGGATGTATAGTAGGTAAACCAATTTTATTGCTCTGTGTAAAGGTTTTAACGACTTTAGAACAAAATAAAAAAAATTTTCAAATCAAAACAAAATTACAACTTGTGTGGAAGCATTGAGACAGGGAAATGAAATATTAATCACATGATAGAAATTTTGTAAAAAGAAAAAACGATTGAAATTTTTTTTGGGAAAAAAAATCATAAATTCTGTACAATTTCATACTTTTTTTAAACGCTGAGATCAAACTTAGTTTTCTCAGTACAGATCGATAGCAGGACACAAGAACCTTCTCTGGGATTTCTGTCTTAATTACATTACCAAAATGTTATTTCTCGTTAAATGATTCACAGTCAATCAACAAACATAACAATATCTTTCTTTCTTCTTTCTTATACAGTTCCCTTTTAACATTACAGTGTAGGGCCAGCACTATGAGGCTGGATTTCTCTGGATCGAGATATGAAGCCAAGCAGGTGATCAACCCACTGTGACCTAACAAACATAATATGTATGAAGGATTCACATGATTTCTGTTCATAATTTACAAATTCACACGTTCAAAAAATATTCACAAGGAATGACTAAAAATACCTTTCCCATTCGTCCATTACACCTATCCACAATTTCCATTTACATCTATCCACAATTTCCATTTACACCTATCCTCAATTTCCATTTACACCTATCCACAATTTCCATTTACACCTATCCTCAATTTCCATATATATCTATCAACAACTTCCATTTCACCCAAGTAGCTGTTGGTATGCTTATAAATTTACCATTGAATAATTATACATGAGTTCCAAGGGACGGCACAAAAAAAATTACTTGACCTAAGACAAAAGGCCTGAATTTCAACTTGACCAACGACAAAAACCTAAATTTCAACTTGACCTAAGACAAAAAGCCTGAATTTCAACTTGACCAACGACAAAAACCTAAATTTCAACTTGACCTAAGACAAAAAGCCTGAATTTCAACTTGACCAAAGACATAAATCCTGATTGGTCACAAACGTAACTGAACTTAACTGCCGATGTAAAATAAAGCTCATTCTTAAAGAAAAAGTCTGAGTTAAAAAAATTGTGAAGGTATATAAAAATGGAAATTCCGCTTGAACTGGACGAACGTTACTCATGGTTATAATCGTTATCAAATCATCTAAAGCTATTCATTGACTTCTCTGCACAAACGAGGTGGAGATCTGACCTCGACATATCTACTATAAAACAAAACAAAACCAAAAAATAATAATAATAATAATGAAAAAACTATCTAGTATTGTAAATACTTTAAAAAACGGGACACAGAAAAGTAAACCAGGCAATGATTAAAAAAGAAAGTAAAAATAATGAACAAATAAATATTAATAATTTAAATCATAAAACATTAACAAACAGAACACAAACATTAAATATTCGGCTTATCTCAAAATCTTTTTTTTGTTGCTAAATTGGAAAATGCTTTTGACACAAAAACTGTTTAAAATTGCGCGAAATTTGTGATTATAATACTAATCAAAACAAAAATAATTATACTAAAACTAAAAACAATACTAATAAATGAAAACATTTGGCAGTGATGGTCTATATATAGCAAAACAATTCCAACCACACACTCTCCTCGATCTCTATGTCATAAAACACTCCTCGCTTCTACCTCCTTGTCTCTTTCTTTCTTTCCTGCAGTCTCTCTCTCTCTCACACACACACACACACACACAAACATACGAATGTCCTCATCGACTAACACACACGTGTATGTATTAATATTACCCATTGTCGTGTAAGGAACGGAACAGGTACACAATCAGAGCTTCTCATCAACAAGGAATCCAAAATAACATCTATGACTCAATGCCAATTCTACTTTATTCCCTATGGTTCAACAAAGATTATTACATCTATTTCTTGCGTTCTTATCCAGTTCCCTTTTACCATTACAGTGTAGGGCCAGCACTATGAGGCTGGATTTCCGTGGATCAAGATATTAAGCCAAGCAGGTGATCAACCCACTGTGAATTTAATTAAATGAATTCAACTTTTAAGTATCGATTAAATATTAACCGTGGGGCGCGCTAACAACTAGCTTAATATATGAAGACCACAGAGAGAGAGAGTAAAAAAAATAGCCGGGGTCACATGTGTACGTCGTAAGTATACGAGATATGTCAATTAATATTTTCACACATAACAAATAATTTCTCTTCATTTTTTTCCTCATGACCTGTACCAGTATATTCACATAAACACTCGTTTCGGTCACAGTGGGCTGATCACCTGCTTGGCCTAATACCTTGATCCACAGAAATCCAGCCTCTTAGTGCTGGCCCTACACTGTAATGGTAAAAGGGAATTGGATAAGAAAGAAAGAAAGGAACACTCCTTTCTCGTCATGAGCTGCTTTCAACAACACTGTGACCCAGTCATTGTTTTTCCTAAGAGTCTTCATAACATCTTCCGCTCAAATTTTCAATACTGTAATGTATCCAATAGCACTACAACCCCTCGTCTGAGGGTTTCTGGGTAAAAATCAGATCAGATCATTGAAGAGGAGAATCCAAAACACAAAGGGAGGTAACATATGTGACAGTTTCCGATTAAAACAGAACACAAGTCGGAAAATTCATTTTCCCAGATATGGCCAAAATAAACCCATTAGTAGCAGTATGTCCTGAAGCCTTTTGGGTTCGTCGCTAGCGCGAAGCGGACAAATGACAATTTCTCCCTTTCTGGATAGGACGCTGGTCTATCGTAGAATACTTTCCCAATTCTCGAATGAGAATTGGTACCCATTTCTACACCTGGGTCGAGTGAGGCAAATGGAGTAAACTTTCTTGTCCATGGAAAAAAAGGGAGTGCCTGAAGCCGGACTTGAAGCCATGACCCTCGCCATGGAAGTCTGTTGTCTAGACCACTCGGCCACCTCGCCTCCAAAAAACCCCATTACAAGGTCATTATCGTTACATTTTACACCAAGCCTATCGGCATTATGTTGGCGACTGGTCAATCTAACAGGAAACAATTTGGTACCGTTGGAAAAGGGTATTGGCTGCCCTTCATAACAAATACAGTGGAGGAAAAAAAATAGAAGAAAATCAATTAAGATGGTTGGGCATGTAAATAGAATTAATGAACAGAGAATTCCTGAAATAACATTTGAGTGTAAACCTATAGGAACTAAACCACGAGGTAGACCAAGGAAAATGTTGACAGAGGTCGTTTCTGATGTTATTGTAAAGGAAAAGAGAAATTACTTTTAGCTTGATGCAAAAGAAAAGAGAAATAAATTGATGCTACACAAAGTAACGTCGGAATAGGGAGGAGCTTGTTTGTTTGTTTGTGGGTGTTTTAAGGCGCTATCGACACAGAAAGGTCATTTCAGCGAAGAGGAGCGGAGGAAGTTTATTCATTATAGATAAACCGAACATCGAAAGGTATACCAGGAATTGATAAAGAAAGAACGAATTCCATCTTTTATTCCAGATACTGGAACTAGTCGCATTTGATTTGAATACAATATACATGGTTAGAACACAAATCATTCTTAGAGAAAAATAAAATAAAAAAAGAGTTGTAATTTTTAGTTACGTGTCAAAAGATCAGTTCAATTTTAGTGTTTTGTCAAATGGGAGTGGTAACATCGTTAAAGAGATTCAATCATAACACTTCATATTCATTTATCGGGTAATTTGTACATCAAAACAATTCTTTTCTCGTAGCATTACGACTGTACACAACGATTTCGTATCATCCATCCAAGTCACGCTGAGACATGTCAGGAGTCGATCGAAGCAATATAGGGGAAAAAAAACAAACAGAAGACACACACACACACACACACAAAAAGAAATGGATTCCCATGGGTCCCCAACTTTGAACATCCTCAACGAACACGATTCTTTAAAAGTTTAATCTTTATGTACACAACAAATGTCTCGTTTTCAGTGTTCCATCAATCTCGTCTTGAAGTGGACAAACTTGCGACTTCCAGGAATCTAAACACATCGTCACTAACTACACATCACTAAAATGAACACAACACGCCGTGCTCTAACGATTAAACACGGGGGGAGCCCTGGTGTCACATCCAGTCGAGGAAATCAAAGGAGGGAGCACTGAGAAGAAACCGATTTGACGGTAGCCTTTGGTCCTAACTAACTTCCTATATAGTAGATTCCTTCACAGTAATACACACACTCTTCCATTGACGTCATGTATGAAAGTCCTGTCCTGCGATTCTCTTCATTTGGGAGTGAAGAGTGGGTGATGATGATGTTGACGACGACGATGATATTGTTGATGGGAACACAATATAAATTGTTGTAGTTAGGTGTCACGGGATGGATGAGAGAAGGGGAAGAAAGATTCAGGTTGAAGAATGAACCAATGAAGGAATAAATGAATTAAATGAAGACGGGGGTTTGCTGAATTCTACCAAGCACTCCATTGTCCCTTGGTTGGATCTGGCGTACACTGTGGACATAACCAATAAAATACATTAGGGTCTGCTAACCAATAACATACATTAGGGTCTGCTATCAAAGTTTTAAGGCTGGTAGAGGCAAAGAGAATGTCACTGAATAGGGATCAATGGCGAAAGTTTGTGTGTCACGCATAAACCTTACACTGAAAGATACTGAAAAGGTTATTGATAAAGAAAGAAAGAAAGATAAAAGTTTTGCCGTTTTTAGTTTTACGTCCTTGGCAACACATTTTAGGTCATATCAAAGACGGGACCTCCGAATTATAGTCCATCTCCGATAGGACTTGATTCCATTTGGAATCATCAGCGTCAGAGCCATAAAACTCGAGAAAAAATCCCAACGTCGCCATCGTACTTGGAAACCAGTACCTTGTGCTCATCAAGTGAAAGCGTTAACCGCTATCTCACGAGGACCCCAATATCCACACTCAGTCTTGACGGGAAATCAGAGCAAATTTTGGGTCAGCATTTCCTTCCTGACTAGTTCGGCAGGTTTCAGAGAGTTATCTTAGCTTATTATGGGAGAGAACAGAGAGTTTGTTTGTTTGTTGCTGTTTTTGGGCTCTATCGACACAGAAAGGTCATTTCAGCGCCCGCCATACGGCTTCAAACAAATCAAGGTTGAGGAAGTGGTGC
>JARBEQ010171988.1:0-12901 GCA_030265355.1 Tritonia tetraquetra
AGTAAAATTTGCTCCATCTCGCCTTTAGGACTCAAAGATTTCCATTCGACTCGAATCTTTTACTCTTGAATTATCCCCCAGATCCTTATCCAAATTAAACATTCAATTCAACATACTAAAAAATAATAATAAGCACTGAAAAGACCGTGGACCATTAGCTTTAGAAATGTTGATTTGAGTGACATGAAGAAATATAAAGTGGTCGCGCGCATATGCTTAACTTTACTGTGCAATACCACAGGATTAATCAATTAAAAACCAAAACTTTTTTTTTTTAATAAAAAAAATCCGAATTATTTATAAAAATAAACTAACATTGACAATTCTGCTGTGAAATATTAATACGTGAACGAAACACACTGAATTCCGTGCAGGAAACGGCTGTCGCAATGGCCGTACTTGTCGATTACGCCGGCAATACCCGGCGCAGTTGACACTACCAAGAAGAAATCGATGATACTCAATATACACTTATCCAATTACTTTCTTCTTGGTATTTTGGTTTACTCTGCAATTTTGAGTTTATGATGATACCAAACACAATGGCATCAAGAATGTTTATGATGGTAAAACTTGCATCAAAAAGTGCTATAAAATGCTTAGTAAAGTTTTGACTACAGCCATTTTTCAAATGTAAATATGTCACCTTTGGCATCCGTGTGGCCACAATATTTTTAGCTAGATAGAAAAAGCAAAGGGAGATGAAACATCACATACAAAAGTTTCCTTTACCACATACCCCATGAGGGGGATGTAAACGACGGATCCCCATATTACTGGGGAAGATGGCAGGCAATAATAAACGACAGATCCCCATATTACTGGGGAAGATGGCAGGCGATAATAAGACTACCAAGGGCTCTAGCCAGAATCATGAGTATTTTTGCATTTGTATCTTCATGGCTTACACTTGTGCTAGGTTCTTGGGTATTCCCTAAACTAACTTGGGTTAATTCGTCCTCTTCTTGACTGAGATCAAAAAGACTGAAGAAATCGACTTGTTCTAAAACTTTATTTTAAATATTATGCGTGCCAAATTCTGTACTTTTGGTGAATTTATTTCCATAAATGGTTCACTGCACACGATGAGCACTTATTTTCACCAACAGTACAGTCAAAATGTTCTCGCTTCCCTTTATGTCACGAACAAACTGATTTAACGTGGATTCACTTCCCTTGCGCTTAAACTTAATGTAAAGGTTCTTAATATAATTTTTGCAAATAGATGGTGAATGAAAGTTTTCAGAATCTTCATTGACATTAATCACATGTAATAAGAACGTCTTTTTGGAAATCAGACGCATTTCTTACCTTTCCTTCCTACGACTTTGTTGTCTTTCAAACACCTTTTACCGCATAATCTGCACACGTTTTTCATTTTGTAAATGTGATTTGCAAGAGAATGTTCCATGGTTTTCTGTATAAATGTTTATTTTTGATCAGTATTACTCAGGCATAACCTAAAGAATAATGAAATGAATCACTCCTAGTAGAAATAGATATCAAACTATTTATTTGAGAAAATGCGTGAGCTTCGATTTCCTTGTAATTCAGATTACTCAAGTTTTAGAGAGCATAAAAACTTTGATAGTATCATTGTGACTAAACTTCTTTTTTCACAGTAATGTAGAAAAATGTTTAAATTATTGATGGATTTAATAAAAATTGGATCCACACTGTTGCATAATGATGTCAGAAGAATTTTACTCAAGGTAATACAGTCACCTGCGGCGTAGAATTTTGCCCAAAAAGTGCTGCTTTAGTTGGAGCCACAATGTATATATAGCAACTCTTATTGTGGCGTTACAAATAACTTGCAAAGACTCCACAAAATGTCCAGTGTTCTTCTCTGTCATTTACACTGTATATATATAGCAACTCTTCATTTTCTTAATTGTGAACAAATTGTTTCATTTGTCAATGATTTTCAGGAACTCTTTGGTGTGCAAGTGTGGAGATTCGAGTTGGTCACTCCGACTGGCCTCAGAACGCCGAATACAAAACTCTTGTACCGATGGTTACTGTGATGTCGCCCATTGATTGTCAGCTCGGACGGAAACCTACCGACACGCAAATGTTCACTGAGAGTATGTTAATGTACCATTTTTGTTCTTGTTCTCTGTATGATGTTACAACGTTGATAACAGTAGCCCCGAATATGTGACCTGATTCTTCCTTTTGGGTATTATGTTGCAACAGAATGTGGGAAATCGTGTCTAAAGTCAAAGTGGTCAAAAAGAACAATTTTCGGATTTAAAAAAAATTAGAAACTACAATAAGATTGTAGGACGAAGGAGTTTTTAAAAAGCCAGCAGACTTCCATGGCCAAGTTTGTAGGTTTTTAGAACCTACTGCAGGTACTTTTTTGTTGTTTTCCATAAAGACTTAGGGAGTAAATCTGCAATGGACTAGACGACTTCTGTCCAGAAAGTGACAAATTGTCACATGTCTGCTTTACGCTCCTGAAAACTGGTTAATCAGAGTGTGACGTACAGAGTGCGCATCCTTACATAACTATATATACAGCCTCAGGGGGTCGTGATTCAATGGGTTAACTCTTTCGCTACGCACACTGCGTTAGTTAGTTTCTTACCGTTTGCGACCAGCTAGCCCACACTGCGTATGGGTACGAAACTATTTTTAACGATTGATTTTCTCTCTTTTGTTTACTGTGTCTGAAACTGGATCTGGTATTTCAAAAGTTTTGGGAATTTAGTTCCGGTAGCGAAAGAATTAAGCACCAGCCCCATGGGGCGAAAGGATCTTGTCAACATTTCTCCTTTTCGTGTTACTTAATATTATAGACACAGAATGATCTCTGCTGTAAATGAATCCAGTTTTAAGCCATGTTTTTGTATTATTTGTAAAAAATGTGAAGAAAGATATAAATGAGATCCTGCTTTGTCCGAGACGGTTGTCAGTAAACCGTAATGTATTATGGGATGATCGTGTTTGTAATACTTTAATACAAGACACTCACAAGCAATAGATAGATTACTATCCATTTTTATCCACTCACAGATAGACCAGGGAATTCTGTGTAGCATGTTTGCAAGTGAAATTGAAATACATGACTTGCTCTAGGCCATCTCTAATATTATCAATATATTCTGATTTTTGCCCTGTAGATAAGAAAGGAAGCTCACGCTCACAGTGGGCTGATCACCTGCTTGGCTTAATAATCTCGATCCAGGGAAATCCAGCCTCATAGTGCTGGCCCTGCACTGTAGTGGTAAAAGGGAACTGGATAAGTAAGATAAGAAACATTTGTCAAAGTACATTAGATATCATAATCATAGAACCATAACACAATTATTTTTATTTTTTTCAGAGGATTTTTCTGACACTGCCGTTGGCCGCAAATGGGACCGTGTTCAAATTATTTGTCGCCAGCCTTATCGTAAGGACATGCAGTCAGGTATTTCCTTCCTTCGGATAAGAAACTCAGGTCAAGGCACAGTAGGCTCGGTTGATTCGTTAACTAAGAATGAAAGCTGTCAAAAGAGGAGTCCCCAACAAAGCAATAAGATCTCTGAAATAAAGAAACATTTCTTTGGTGACAGCAAGGAGAATAGCAGGTAAGATAATAATATATTATGTTAAGAAAGAAGTGCTGTAAATTTATCTCTGTTATTGTAATCAAATTTTAATTCACTTTATATGTTTTGCTGTGTGGTTGATGCAGAACAGCCAAAAATGGGGGTACCAATTCTCAAATCAAACTTGGGAAAATATTCTGCAATAGACCGGTGTCCTATCCAGAAAGTGACAAATTGTCACTTGTCCCCTTCATGCTAAAGAAACCAAGTTAAGCTCTGGTGTAGTGAAGAACAAGATGGTAATAGTAGCGCACTGAGTCCATCGCACTAAATGTATTTTTTTCTCCATGCATTAATATACATTTTTCTCATTCTCTCCCTCTCTCTTTCTCTCGACTCTCCCTCTCTCTCTTCTATGAGTGCTACTATTCTCTGTTTTATAGTCCTGCTACAAGTGTGAAATGTAAAATTGTTTCTATTCTCAGAGACGATGTGGACAGCCTGAAGCACAGACTACTACAAATATCTAGTAGTTCTGACAACGGCTGTGAAAATCTACACCAAGAGGCCCTGTCTAGAACAGCTAAGCTTGTTCTGAAAGCGTCGGAAAAGACTCACAAATCAAATGCCCACTATAATCTCCTATCGAAACAAGGTCAGCGTGGATTGTTCTCAGATTCTCTCACCAACAAAACAGGAATAACGGTATAGTAAAAAATCTAGAGATGAATGATCTTAGGATTTAATAGATTAATAGGGGTCCCAGTGGCACGGTTCTTGCATCTGAAGCGAAAGGTACCAGGTTCGATTCCCGGCAGCGACACTGTCGGGTATTTTTCTCCTTGAAACTCTGTGAAAACCTATATTATATGCCACTCCCCTGATCCTATTCAGGTAGGTGTGATCAAAGAACCTAGACTAGTCCTATCGGAGATGGACGATAAACTTGGAGGTCCCGTGCACACGTTAAAGAACCCTTGGCAGTTGAAAATCGATAGGAGTAGGCCGCAAGGCCCGCTGTCTGGGCAAAATTAATTCCTACCACAAAGATCACAGTGGGTTGATTTAATATCTTGATCCAGAAAAATCCAGCCCTACACTGTAATGGTAAACGGGAACTGCGATGAGAAAGAGGATAATTTCAGATTTTATTTTGATACCCAATTGCATTATTTGCCTAGGGCTATCATTGAGGGAGGTTTGTTGTTGTATGAATATGAGATAGATTGACTGTTCTCTTCTTAGATATGGATAGCATAGAGGGTAACCACTTTGACCTCAAAAGCTTATTGGTACTCCATATAATGAATGTTTATATCACAGTGCAATAAGATAAGTGCTGCTGGAAGTAAAATAAGTGAACAAGAGGGGAAAGGTAATGCAGCGGGAAAAACAATAGTGACATAGCGAAACACAGTTGGTTGATCACCTGCCTGGCTTAATATCTTGATCCACAGAAATCCAGCCCCATAGTAGTGCTGGCCCTACACTGTAATGGTAAAAGGGAATTGGATAAGAAAGAGAAGATAATGTTTATATTGACTGATCTTTAGGGTTTTAAAATAATGAGATTACCATTATCGTTTTGACTTATTTATTACTTTTTCCTTTTGTTTTTCCATTCGGCAGATTGAGGAAGAAATGTCTGCATTTTTCCCAACCCTTAATTTGTCAACAGTTGATATTGATTCCGTCACCATTGCTGGTAAGATGACATAAGTGTTTCACAACACGAATTTGTTTTTGTTTTTTCACTCACAATGTTTTGGTAAGGAAGTGGTTAATTTGTACAAAATTTCCAATTGCTGGTAAAATAAATTGGAATGTTTTTGTAGTTATTGTTTTATTTTTTATTTTTTCATAGTAGTAAAAACCTAGAGGAACAAATACGGCGTCTAAGATATTAATTGTTACTTTAAGCTATCCATCCATCCATCCATTTTCTCATGGCTCCTGAGATGAGCAAAAGGCATCAACAAATCGTCTCCATTCAACTCTGTCTTGGTCCAGTCTTTTTAACTCATTCCATGACTTTTCTGACTCTCTTCTCTCCTCTTCGACAGTCCTTCTCCATGTTCCCATCAGCCTCCTTTTCTTTCTTTTGCCTCGGGGTGTCCATGTCAACTGATGGATACTACTTTGGTTTGGTTAAAATCAAACCTGGGGGTTCAGTGGTTAGATCATGTGACTTCGTACGTGGAGGATCGGTTCGGGCCCGCCCTAGGTGTGTGTTTTTCTGGACCTTTCAGGGTTTTCATGGCTTTCGAACTGTCTTTGATATGACCTTTATACTTTCTGTTTTTGAAAATGTCGTAAAACTTCAAACTTTGGAGAGGAAAAAACAGAACTCTGCCTGCGAAGGGTTAACGTTTCCGGTTTCCTCACACGTTATAACCATTATTATTAGAACTCTGTGGCGCAGTGGTAGTTCACTCTCTGGCGCAGTGGTAGTTCACTCTGTGACACAGTGGTAGTTCACTCTGTGGTGCAGTGGTAGTTCACTCTATGACACAGTGGTAGTTCATTCTGTGGTGCAGTGGTAGTTCACTCTGTGGCGCAGTGGTAGTTCACTCTGTGACACAGTGGTAGTTCAGTCTGGCGCAGTGGTAGTTCACTCTGATGGCGCAGTGGTAGTTCACTCTGTGGCGCAGTGGTAGTTGACTCGCTTACGGAACAGGGGTCCGTGGTAATGGATAGTAAGCAGGCGGTTCCCCCTCTGAAATAATCTCCAAGTGCCGAATGGGGTGTAAGATAATGAACACTTCTTAACGATAATTGTGTCCGTTCATCAAACAAACAAAATTCTTTGACTTATTTGTTGTTGTGCTAATATGATAATAACTGATAAAGGCCAAGAACTGTTTTAAAATTTTGCCGGGGGGGGGGGGGGTTGGAAAAGAAAGTCATGAACTGCAAAGTAAATTTCTTGAGACTTGTAAAAAATCCTTGCGTTGTATGATTATAATTATATTTCACCCATTTAAGAATACACTTTTTCATATCCTCAGATTTGAGACATAAATTTGAACGCAAGAAAAAGAGGAAGTTGTCCATTGATGAAAAACGTACATTTTCTAGTCACTGTCAAGAATTCATTTGGAATCTGAGTGAGACGGATTCTGTCACGCTTGGAAAACCAACGCCATTGTCAACACCTCATGCTAGATTGCTCGCAAAAAGTAGCCATTCTGATTCTGTGAAAAATAAGACCTCCCAAAATGATATTCATAAGGACTTGTTACCAAATTCAACATTTTCTCCTACATCGGATTTAAATACAAAGAGGCATCGGACACCCAAAGTTTCGCCTGCTGCAATATTACGTAAGAAAAGTGTATTCCAGAATGAACAAAATGCCACGAAATGTGATGCAAAAGATTCTAATCGAAATAAAATTAATTGTAAGAAAAGGAAGAAAAATTCATTCGATGAAGAAGGGGACGATGACAGTTGTGATACTATTGGTTCTGGTTCAGACATTTGTTATGATAATAGTGATCATGATGATGACATTTGTAGTCTGGATATTGACGATTCGTCACCGACCCATAAGCCGCAGATCAAACGCCGTTTACAGACTTTGGAAGATGTGAACAAGTCATATCAAGATCTATATAAAACTTTCTCACCTTCTGAAACCAAACAACACCACAGTCGGTCAGAATCGCCTGTGGTTAAAAGGAAAAAATTGAACAGTAGCAGTAAAAAACTGATAGAGCTTTTTGATACGGAGCTCAGTGACAATGAAGAGGTCCCAAGCAGTACCCCATCCAGTTCAAATACCTGGCTATGTGCAAAGAAGGTAAATAATACGACACCTGCTGTGCAATCGAAGCGTCCACCTCCCAAACGCCCAGTCAATCAAAACGGAATTTTATCTCCTCTCACCAGTCACTTGTCGGATTCCACGGCTGGGGAGAAAACAGGTGGATCAAGTCTTTCAAACTCTTCGGCTAAAATTAGAACGCCTCAAAACTGTGTTTCTCTTCAGCGTGGTAATAAGACGGATGTGAAACGAAACTCATTTAGCGGTAGTGGCAGTTCAGCAAGCGACAACGCCAGCTGTACGACTGCGTCTCGTGTTTCTACATGCAAATATTGTGGATGTAAGTATATTTGTCTTGTGAAGTCTGTGGAAGTTATTTTTGGGGTAGACTCTTTTTACAACTTCTTTTTTTATAGTTAGAGGATAAACATAATTTATCTCAATGGGGTTTGTTCATTGTTGAGTCACTTCCCTCTAGATTCTGCCCATAGAGGATATTTTTCTTAGGAACTTTCAGATTTTTTCAAGACTCTGCCCTGGAGATTCATGTCAGACCACCTTCGAAGTGACATTATTCTGTTGAAAGTGGGCGGAAAACTTTAAAACTTTATCTCAAATAAGTATGTCCTTATATGGGCATTTCAGTAGCATGGGGAGGGGGAGGCTGGTCTGTCAGAGATTGAGTATTGATACCCATATGTACCGGAGTCGAATCGCCTTATGTGACAAAACTTGTTCAGTTTCTTATAATAGTATAGTATAGCTGAGTGGTTTACCACCAAGGCAATAGTAAATATTGTCATGGCCAAAACTTCGGCAACACCTAAAAATGTGACGCTCATTGTACCATTCCCACTGGCTGCAGCACTCCTTAGGGGTATTTATAATGCGGTTTGGATAAACAAAGCAAAAACCTGAGTCGAATGAGGCAATGTGAGTGAAGTTTCTTGCCAAATCACCTGGCATGGACTTGAACCTATGGCCCCCACTGTTGTTTTAAACACTTGGCCACCTTGCTTCTTAGTCTCAGTCTTATCATCAAATTCAAATCAATTTTTTTTTCACATTTCATAATTTGGCTATAGGAGTTTCTTTGTCCTGTGTCTATGAAAATAATATCAACAAACAACATGTATCATAAAATGTCTATTTTGTTGTTCATACAAAGATGTGACCGTGTAGTATGTAGTTACCCTGCGTCAACAGCGCTGGCAGTACTTAAAAATGAGCTTGTGTGGGGTTGTTTTTTTTTGGTTGATTTTTTTTTTTTTTGGGGGGGGGGGGGGGGATGTTTACCCAAACCAAAAGTAATTTGGTTGCTGGCTCAGTGTCTACTTACAATGAAAGTGCTCACTAAAGTCAGCATTCATACTCGAGTGAACTCTAATTTGGAGTAGAATTATTCTAATATTGATAATATATATATCTGAAGTCAATATGATTGATAACATAATGTATGTCGCTTTGATGATAATAATAAATGGCATTTCTATAGCGCTTTACAATAGCAAAAGGAGAAAAACAAACAATATTACAATGGTGGTTATATGCGACGAAAGACAATTATTTAAAAGGCAATTAAAGACATTAAAACGTTAGAGAAACAGTAAGTCATGAAGTAAAGAGATGAGTTTTAGTCAAGATTTAAACGAAGATAAAGAATTAGAACATCTACTAACATTTGCTGGTAGTGAAGTTCAAAAGTTGAAAATTCAAAAGCTTGTTCTCCAATTTTTTTGCGTAGTAATTGGGGCTTAATTAAAATTGATTTATCAATGAATTGTATGGGATATAGTATCTTAGATAAAAACAGCCCTGACTTTATGATATCTTTTTGTTGTTTGCATCTTCGTAGTCCTTATCCCACAAGAAACCTTCGCTGCCCATTGCACCGCATGTGCCAGATCTACGTCCAATCCAACCAAAGCCAAGACTTCAAGTGCAAAACGACAGAGCAATACTTCAAACCAATCGGTCACGGGTGGAAGGGAACCCGCCATTGACCTAACAGCCTCACCGTCAAAGAAGAAATCAGCTGAGTTCACACTATGCCCTATATGTCTCAAAGAGTTCCCACAAGAAATCATAATGGTTCATGCAAGTGAATGCGGCTTATAGTTAGATGAATAGTTTAAAATTATTTTTTAATACCGTCAGCGGCAACGATAAGTACGGTGCTTGTGAGAACACTGGCGTGTGCTTGAGGTCGAAGTACAACGCACAAAAAATATTCAAAAAATATTCAATTCAATAAGCTATTGTCTGGGGTTCACTTTAGCATTATGCATCTTGAATTCAGTCGGATGTTTCAATGGGCTTTCTCTTGCTTGTCGTTATTGTTAACTTTTGTTTTTAAAACCAATTGAAGAGAAGAAACTCGATGAAAGAGGCTGATGATAGGCACTGTGTTTTATAAACCCCTCGGTACAAAGGATTTGTTCCACAGATAGAATTGTTTGTGTGGTTAACTAGACTAAAGTGAAACTCGATTATAACGAGAGATGGTTGTCCAGACAAAATCGCTTATTATTCCCGATAACACAGGAAATTGATAAGATCCTTTTAATTTTAACCTATTCTATTATTGCTTGTGCCCTCTCAAACGTGTGCTGTGCTGACAACACCATGGCTATTGTATTAATTAGGTACGGTTTCCTGACACTTAAAGGTAAACCAGGAAATGCATGGGTGCCAGGGGACTTTTAGTGAAACTTTTGCCATTTTCTGCGCTCAATGTCCATTTTTACGAAATTGTCGAATATTTTGGGAAACGAAATTACGCTGGACCGACGACCGTCTCACTCAATAACCTCCATTTCAGGATTTTCCTTACTGGACATTTGTTACAGGTCGCATCGACCGTGGTAAACTAAAGCATCGCTGCTTCTGCGCCGTGAACGACATTTTACTTGCTATTTTAGAATATTTGCATACACTTTATTTACCAATCGAATTTCACCACAAAAGCACCTAATTAAAATAGACAAGTAGAACATTCCATACACAGAGGAAAAATTGACTTTTAGTTGTGGGCACATAATGGGTAATAAATGCTGCTCTCACATTGGCCATTTTTAATTCCTCATCTACTTCCATTAATGATATTTCTATATCAGTGCAGTGATTTTAATTTCTCATCCACCACCCCAAGCTGCAATCGTTCAATTAGGTATGTTGGGCAATTTTTCCGCTAATTTCATCCAGGATGGCTAGTGTTACCAGACCTTTGACATAGGTGGGAGAGCTGAATAATGGTGTCCTTTGTCAAAGGCAATTTCTTCATCCCCAATGCACAATCAAGATATGCTTTGGTCAGAGTGGAATGGAAATGAATCTATCCACATCCTTTTTCTGGTCCTTTGAGTGTACAAGGAGAATTGGTTGGCAAAATTCTCCAACATTCATACTGCCTTATCTTAATTCTCCTTTCCTCAAAAAGGCCCAACACAGCTGAAACAATGTTCTCTGAAGTTGAAATGTTTGAGGGCCTGACACCGAGAAGTTGTACAGCACACTCCTCCTTCTCTTCATCAAAATACTGAACCATAGCATTATTTGTTGCTTCGTCAATGTTAAACGAACAGAATGAGTTGGACAAATGACGCTCAAGAGACTCCTTGAGGAACACCATGACTAGCTACTTGGCTTATGTTAAGTTTCCTCTCCTCTAAAAGGTCCAACACAGCCGAAACTATATTCTCTGAAGTTGAAATATTCGAGGGCCTAACACAGAAGTTGATTCCTCCTTCTCTTCATCGAAATGGTCCAACACAGCCGAAACTATATTCTCTGAAGTTGAAATATTCGAGGGCCTAACATGATACCACATGATAGAATACTCAAACAATTAAAAAAAAAAAAAGACCAAAAAAACCCCTTTAAATTTTAAAATCGACTAGAAGAATCCCACAATCAACAGGGAATAGTTATATAATATGTAAATCATTATCATTGCATTCACAAAGAAAAGTAAACATTGCAAGCAGATGTGCATACATGGTGAAAATGGTGAATCCGTGGTATGCCTGAGTTTAAAAACAATTCTGATTTGATTCATTGAGTGGATAGTCAAAATTCAACTGCACTCTGGTTTTATCATCGTTTTATCAACATGTAAATAAAGATTGTATTATGAATATATTAACCCCCCCATGGGGACCCGGGGCGGTAAAATAAATAGGTCCTCTGTTCATCAACAGGGGGTGCCCCCCCCCCCCCCCCCCCCAAATGATGGTTGCAGCCCATGGACTATGTCATTCCTAGTGGTCCATGAGTGGCATCTTGTCTGATCTCCCTCTTTCCTTTTTCTACCCCATTGGGTCTGGGGTTTATAAATGGACCCTCCATCAACGGGCGGTGCCACCCATGGACTGCACGTCTTTCCTAGTGGTCTATGGATGACACATCTAGTTACCTTTGATTTGTTTGGATGCATGTGGCGGGCGCTGAAATGACCTATCTGTGTCGACAGAGCCCTAAAACAGCAACAACAAACAATTACTTGGTCCTGGTTGGATACTAGTTGTTAGCAGTAAGATTGAAAAGCAAGACAACACATTCATTGCCATGGTTATATAGGAACGAACTTGTGTAGCAAGTTACAACGTCTGTCTAGAGATGTGCTAAGAATTAGGTTTATCTTGATGGTCAGCGTGAGACAGACATCCCTTACAGTCATTTATATACAGTAATATGTTTGTTTTTGTAATCAATGTCGTGTTTCTTTGTGGTGATACGGATAGTAAACCACTTGACCTGACATAATGTTGGTAGAGCATATGCATTGACGGTACATTGCGACGCCTACCCATGTCCTAATCCAAATCCCCAAAGAACCTCCTCGACCCTCACCGGTCAAATTGGTAAGGGCACGAGTCTTCAAAATATCCGTCACCTCTTCCTCAATCACCCCACCAAAAAACACCACCGTCTAAAATATATGCAAGTTGTCTTTTTAAGACAATAAAACATTTTTGAGCAATAATATTCAAATAACTTCTGTCAGGGGGACAATGGTGGCATGAATTAACAAAATTACAATTTGATTGAAAAGCAAAATCATAAAAAACGAGTTCAAGTGACATAACATCCAGATCTTCATTTACCCAATCGCTCAACACATTTTGCATCTTCCTTACATAATGTAACTCTTTTTTCTAATTCTATTTCTATACTCGTCCTTCTGGACATTTTCATCCTTTTTTGTGAGATTTCCCATGTCACTTGCTCTTTCCGTCAAAAGTTGCTTTAGTGCGGCATTTTCTTGTTCTAACTGTGTGCTCTTTCTTTAAGTCCTTCCATATCCTTCCTTAACAAATAGTTGTTTTTATATAGTTTACTTGCCCTTACCTGGTGTAATTTGGATGCGAGATGATTTACTTTCGTGGAACAAGTAACTTTTTCTTCATTAAGTTTTTGTACACAAGCTTGCAATTTGTGATAGACATTGTCATATGTCTGTGTGGAGTTGTTGCTGGAGGTTTGGTTTGTCTGAGTCTGGGCACTTCTGGTTGGAATTTGACTGGTGATTGGAATTGGACTGGTGATTGGAATTGGATTGGTGATTGGAATTGGATTGGTGATTGGAATTGGACTG
>JARBEQ010172099.1:0-12898 GCA_030265355.1 Tritonia tetraquetra
CAATTGGTCACCTCGTTCACCGTTGCTTGACAACAACTCCTGTCGAGTTGTGTTAACCACTCAGCCACTGACGTCTCTACAGACCTACATCCCCACAAATACATCAATCTTCTTTCAACTTCAATCACCACCTTTATTCATATACCCCAAACCACACCAATAAACACCAACAATCAATTCACACTGATAACTTATTGATGACTAACCCGTGAGATCGATCCCTAAATGATTTATTATTAGCAACCATCCCCTTACCTATGCTGGCTAACACTTCCATTTATATTGCTGTGTGGTCCTTACAGTTGGGACAAACGATCCGCATCAAATGTGCCATAAATCATCTCCGTGTTTACTTTTATATCCCATTACAATAAAAAATATTATTATTAGTGCGTCTGTCCCAAGGAGCTTAGCTATTAATGCTATAAGCTCCTTTGTGTGACCACTACCTTTGGTACACCCCCGCAATCGTACGTACATACGTGTACTGAATGTACGACAGGAGAAAGATTTCTTATTGCTGATGCTGGAAAATAACAATGGAGAGCGACTTTTGTCTAGTTACTCTCCATCGTTGCTTTTCCCAGCGTCAGCAATAAGCGCTTTCTCTGTGGCCGCCTAATGACTTCCATTCACTATTTGACTAATCGGCTTTCGGTGTCTGCCGTCTGGGTGTAACGGACACTCGATACAAAAGCATAGAGTAAATTAAGCACTCTTGCAGAACGTAGCTTACAGTTTACAGTACAGACAGACGCTCTTAGAGAGATGGTTTACCGTAAGAAAGTTGACTACTCGTAACGTTGCGGTAACACACTCGCGTCCTGGGTTCGAATCTTAAAAAAAAATGAAATAAGTCGAACTTCAAAACCTTGCAGCGACGTGGGAATGTTTTTCCTTTTGGTCGCTGTTGGAATATTCGTGGACGGGGACCCCGTGGATTCCTTCATAGAATCAAGTCTTATCGCATAAGATAATATGACCTATAATGAGTTGCTAAGGGAGTGAAACGACTTAAATAATAGGAATGGGACGAGTCCCGTGCCTCAACAAGTTCTGTGTTCAAACTTCCCGTTCATAGTGTCCTTCATCAATAACGTAATGGTATTGAACGTAAATGGAATGGATGGATGGATTGAATGTAAAGAGATGATACGAGATTTAAGTTCCTTCGCGTGAAAAAATTGAGCATCAATTTTATGACAAATGAACAGTTGTACCAGTTTGCACCGACAAATGAACAGTTGTACCAGTTTGCACCGACAAATGAACAGTTGTACCAGTTTGCACCGACAAATGAACAGTTATACCAGTTTGCACCGACAAATGAACAGTTGTACCAGTTTGCACCGACAAATGAACAGTTATACCAGTTTGCACCGACAAATGAACAGTTGTACCAGTTTGCACCGACAAATCAAATGTACAGTTGTACCAGTTTGCACCGACAAATGAACAGTTGTACCAGTTTGCACCGACAAATGAACAGTTGTACCAGTTTACACTAGTTAGTACCGGAGCGTCGCCACGGTTATAATTTCCCTTTTTACTAATGAGATTGTGAAATTGGGCAGATCACCTGCTTGGCCTAATATCGTGATCCAGAGTAAATCCGCCTCATAGAGCAGGCCCTATACTGAAATGGTAACAGGGAACTGGATAAGAAAGAAAAGAAAGAAAGATTGTGAAATATTATTTCTACGAAAACCTCGTTCTGACGTGGTGAGACGGCAATGAAAACACACATGCTACTTACGTGAAATCGTAACAAAGATATTAATCTACCCGATTTGATTTGTTTGGCGTTACTTCAAAGGCTGTTTAATTAAAGGAGATGCTAATAAACCGACGGGGCCGATGGGGATAAAAACGATTAATTCTATAAAACTTAATTCAAGACAAGGTACATTTTATGGCTAATATCTGTCAAAACGATACCGTGTCCTGTTTGATAGCTAGGATTTGATGTTTGTGCTTTCTTTGCTGTTGTTGTTTTTCCGGTGTAAACTTTTCCTTGTAAGTGATATTACTTAATAAGAATTGATCAATCGGAAATAGTTGTAAACCTTGGGTTGCTGACATTTTCATGGTACTCTACACAATGGCCCCAATATTGTTCTACATCAGGGCTTCGCATCAAAGGCGTAAGTCGAGGCCCCTCACTAAGGCCCTTCGCCAAAGGCCTCACCTCAGGGACTCACACCAAGGGCTTGCACTAAGGGCCCACATCTTGCCCCACACACCAGCGACTTACATCAAGAGCCCCCCCCCCCCACACACACACTAGTGGCCCACACCAATCATAACACGATAGTAGACTGGGATGTGCATATTTCGGCGCCTCATCAAAACACGATTCAAGCCAAGGCGATTCTCATTCACATTCTATTCAGTTCTAAAGTTGGTAGTTTTCAAAACAGTATACGTCTTATCAAAAGCGGAACCTCCCGTTTGTAGTCCATCTCCATAGCGAATCTACACCCATAAAAACTACGAGAAACTCCAAAGGAAAACAATCACCATGTCGCCGCGGGATTGGAACCCATGACGTTCCACACAGAAAGCGAATACGTTAGCACTGCGATACAACGTCCCTTATTCGTCGCCGGCCATCTTTGTTCCCGTTATTTGACTACGTCATCGTCTCCATCCTTTCACTTCCTCCTTTGCTAATATTCACACACATTAATTATCCATTAAAGAAAGAAAGAAGAAACAAGATTAGAAAATAGCTCTTCAGTTTTATTTTCAGTTTTATTACAACACGGTCATAATGTTATCTTTGATCTAAACGCTTGATACACCGTGGTGAAAAAAATCATTTTTGAAACACGAAAACGACAAAGAAAAGCAAATTTGTTTTTTTTTCAGGCTACATCTGGGTCCACAATAACTAATTTATTTATCAGGGATTACTAGCCGGCCGAAATACTCTAATAACCTTCTTTCTATATAGATTCTCCTCTCACAGTGAGGCTAAATCCGAGCCACGGCTCCAATGAACCAGTGAGTACTCTTCCTATGCATCGGTTTACTCACCCTGCACGCATTGATTGCTCGGCTCACGCTCCTCGTGCGTGTCTTCAGATGTTACCGTGCTAAGCTGGATGTCAAAAGAAGGCCGGATTGTTCGAATCCTGAATGAATCTTACATCTGTTGACCTGGGCACCAGGGATAGAAGAAAAGGTCGCGTCAACAGGATGAATAGAATGGAGAAATCACGTTAGAAGGAAACATAAAAATGTAATACAATAGACTTGTTGATACAGAATGCATTCATCTTTTTCGGATTTAAACAAAAACACGAAAACTGTATTGATCATCGGAGCTCTTGATAAGAAATATATATTTCTTTCTTATCTTTTCCAGTTATATTTTATCCGTAGCTCGATGTTATAAAGAGAATTTGATGATATTTTCATTTTCCCAATTTCTTTTCTGTAATTCTTTACGTGACCCAGATCTTGTGTCGATTCTTATAAAGGAGGCTAGGGGATATAATGATGTGGCCTAAGAAAGGATTATTGCATGTACATTGAAAGGCTGTGTTGGGATCTTTGGGTGACGTAAATATGTCGGCATAGCGGTCACTGGGTAGTCAAATATATCAATAGATATAATGATAACATTGGATGATAACATGAAATAGGGGAAAAGCATTTGGGTAAAGCATATTATTCAGATATCCCCTATACTGTAACGGTAACAGGGAACTGGATAAGAAAGAAAGAAATAAAGATATCCAGATCATCAAAGAACAAACAAAAACAAAAACTAAATTTTTAAAGACATGTCCTAAAACAAAACAACTCCACAATGAAACAGAGATTCACAAAAGTGAACGTTTTGGTTCTGTTTGTGTTTGGTATATTCGTGAATATCTCACAGGCTCACCATTTATGACAGAGTAATCGACTATTGCAATCATTTTACTTTTCCTTATTTAACCGCTTTGAAGACACGTCTTATAACCAACTGCATCGCGTGGTGAGAGAATAATGATATATTAATCTATTGAACCATCGTGTAAATTGTGTGTCTCTATCTCAAATGACTGATTAGATGTGTGTGTGTGTGTGTGTGTGTGTGTTTGTTGTGTGTGTGTGTGTGTGTGTGTGTGTGTGTGTGTGTGTCCATCCATATGACCCATTCATACTTTCAAATTCTTAAGCAAGACCGTCCACATAATGGCGATAGAATTGCCTGTTGAATACACTCTATGAGGCTGCAATCAGGGCTGTGCACTGACAAGGCGCACGTCGAATGCGACAGCTGCGTGGGCGATAAAAAAAACGAAAGGGGAGATGGGCGAGAGAGGAGAAAGAGAACTGTTGTTTAAGATTTAGATCAGAGATTTACGATAGATAACCTTTATTTTTTAAAAAGACCTTCAGTGTTTGTGGAGAGTGTTCGGCGGGTGGCCGAGGAGGTAATTTGTCACGGTTAGGTATGATATTATTAGGATTATATTTTGACAAGCATTTGAAATTGACAAGGAGAGTTTCGTTTGTAACTTCCCCTTGTTAGACCTCCGGCACGTTTTGACACCTTTGAAAAGATACAAGCGTGCACACATCGCTTGAGATCTCTCACTGTCTCGGGGGAAATGTGGTCGTTTGGCATTCTTCATCAATTTAAAATAAGGCTTATATTATAAAAACAGCAATGTTTATCATGACGTCAAGCGTTATGCATGGCATGTAATTTTTTCACGCGTCAACGATTTGAAAGGCTAACAACGAAAACAACAACCAATAAATCCACGGATTAAATAAAAGTGTCGTGTGTATCTGCGGTAGTGACGACCGGGAATTTATCGTTTCCAATTTCCCTTAAATCTGAGATGGAAACAGCAAAAACTTTACAAGACTAGACTATTTATGGATAACAAGCAAAAAGTCCCGTTCTCCACACGGTAAAGGTACTTATATGAGTTTTGAAGGGGGGGGGGGGGGGGTGCAACTTCATGCACAATTCAACACGCCACAGGACCTAATAGTACAGTTTGTCTATTGGAAGAATGAAAAATTATGCAAAGTGAAAACTATGAATTTCGAAACAAAACATTTTCTATCAAATCAACAACGCCGATCCGATATTCAATACGCCAAGAACCACATCCAGTTGAATTGCAAACCACATGCAAAATTTGGTAGTAATCGGTGCGTGGGAACTGAGAAAATGCGTGACAAAAATCGGGTTTACTCCTTTATAGATATTATTGATATAGATGATAGATTATAGATGTAACAACACCGGGTTTTTTGTGGTCGTATGATATCTAAATGAGGTTAGCTGATATAAAGGTTTTTATCGGGTTACTGTCAAAGAGATGAATGGCAGCTGTGGATAGAAGAGGGGATGTTGATGGATAGAGAGAGAGGGTGGGTGGGGGGAGAGAGAGAGACAGAGAGACACAGAGAGAGAGAGAGAGAGAGAGAGAGAGAGAGAGAGAGAGAGAGACAGGGAGAGAGAGAGAGAGAGAGAGGGGGGGGGGGCGAGAGAGCCCGGCGGGGGTGGTGGTGGGGCAAAAGCTTTGCAGTCCCCCCACCCCCCCCCCTTCTCTCTCTCTCTTTCTACAAACTCCGACATCCCTCCCTTCCTAATAAACCCCTCACGAAAAGGAGAAAGAAATCCAATATGGCGGGTTGTCAGCCTATCTATTCCTCCGTCCACCCGTTACTTCCCCCATCCATCATCCACACCTGGCAGGTGACACACCTAGTCTGTACCCACCCCCACCCATACCCACCCACACCTATACCCACCCCACCTGTACCCACCTAGGTCTCCATCAAACCCTTAATGGACACTAGTGGACAACCCACCCTTTGCTTACCTTTCCTAACACTATACAAACACCGTGTGTCCTGTGTCCACTCACCTCACACATTGTCCAGTGTCCATTCAGACTGGTCATCATGACACGGCATCCCCAACCCTTACACCACCCCATCTCATGATAGATCTTCTACTCTACCCCCTACACCAAGACATAACTTCTCCCCTACAACATTACATCCCATGATAGCATACGACCCCAAACGGAGGGGCATCACATCTCCCTCATATTCACGTTGTTCTCTCACTGAAGACCCAGAAAGTCTACAAAACTCTTTCACTCACATTGAGTGCGTTCGTTTTCCCTTCACAAGATTTTTATTGAAAAATATAACGCACATTAAGCAAAGACGCATAGCATAGCTGATCTTGATTCATGGAGCATTGAGTTGATAGGGTCCCAGTGGCTCAGGGGTATGGGTCTGACCTTTGAAGCGAAAGGTACAGGGTTCGAATCCCAGCGGAGACAGCTGTTGTTTTTCTTCATAAAACTCGGTATAAACCGATCACGAACCTAGTCCTATCAGAGACGGGCTATAAATTCGAAGGTCCCGTTTGCAAGTTGTGCACGTTAAAGAATCATTGGCAGTTGGAAATCGAGAAGAGTAGGCCGAAAGGCCGCTCTCCGGGCAAAGTTGATTCCATAAAAGTTGCAGTGGGCTGATCACATGCTTGGCCCAATATCGTGATCCAGAGTCTATCCGCCTCATGAAAGAAAGACAGCATTGTGTGAAAAGATTTTGATACACCTGGTAAAGTTTTCATGGTTTTGCCCTGGAGATTCACGTGGAATCTTCTCAAGTTTTGTTGAACCGCCTTTGATATGACCTTTCTTTGTTGAGAAGGGTGTAAAACTTCAAACCTTTGAAATTTTTAATGTCTTGACTGATTCACGTGGAATCTTCTCATGTTTTGTTGAATCGTCTTTGATATGGCCTTCCTGTGTTGAAAAAAGGCGTACAACTTCAAACGTAAGAACTTAAAAATGTAAAAGTCTTGACTGAGATGAATATTTTCCATTAGGATTCGAACCAATACCCATCGGACCGGCTTCCAAATTCATAGTGTCATAGCTTCGAACATTAGATCCCGTCTATCTAATTAAACGTACTGGAACTGAAAATCCAGTCTAAAAATCACAACATACAATAGCCATACACCTTTTTGATATGATAATAGGTCAAGCACATACAGTCTCACAGGTGTGGGGGTGGTTTGTCTTTCCGGTCAGTACAGGTGTCACGAGTGGTCGTACAATACGTTCGTTTGTCCCTCTCATTTACACGGTTCTCTTTTCAAACACCGGCGTCCGGTGGGGAAAGCGAGGCATGGCCGTAGTGCCATCGGGGGCCATCCAAGCTGTCAGGAAGTGGCCGGGCCCTCTTGAGCACCGTCCTGGCATCCACGGTGGCTGTGACCTTGGGAATTCCTGTTCAATAAAAACAAGAGTAAAGAACGACCTTATTGGGGTTTTCCCCAAATCTCATTCATTCAAAACCTATCCTAATCATATTAGTATAAATATTGTATTTCGTTGTTTGTTTTAATTCATCGAATGTTTTCCTGCTTAAGGTCAAATGAAATGACGTATTGTGACCCCTGTTAACGCTTGCGTACTTAACTCTTTCCAGACGTGTGGTTTCCATATTTAGACGTAAGAAAATGTCAACCCAATTGACATGTGACTACTAGAAGTGTTATAACAAGAAAATTACTAACGCTAGATAGACATATAGTAACACTAGATAGACATACTATACATCAAATTGTTCACAGTATCCAGAGGAGAACACCAAGAGAGTGATTAGAGAAGAAAAGAAGAAGAGAGAAATGAGATATAAAGACAGAGGTATGACATGACACGCCCACATCGCCCATATAGTGGCGATACGTCCGGAAAGAGTTAAATGGCCTTGAGACTAAAGTTAACAAACCCGTAACTCCTTGCTGCCTTTCCATCCACACACCAATCATTAGCCCTCTGTGGCACAGTGCTAAAGCACGCATTTGGATTCCGTCCAGGCCAAATAATCTAAAAGGCTTTTTTTTCCTGTTGCAAGGGTCCGTCCTGTCGGAGATGGACTATAAACAGGATGTCTCGCCTTTGAAATTATCTCCAAGTGTCTAAGGAGGGGTTAAAATCTATAACTTTAATTTTGGCTTTTGTCATTACGTGCGATGCTCTCCCTTTGGATACCGGAAGGTGACGTCATGTCCAAGATTACTTGTGTTGTGTTGATAAACGGGCGATGTGCTATCTAGGGCACGTGCTGCGGGCGATTTAGGACACGATTTGACAGCATAACGTAATCTTGGCGGTCAAATTTTTGTTTGACAAGTGTCAATTCATGTATCGTCATCTGTAGGAATGAAAAGGCTGTGGAATGACGAGGACCTCATCCTTGCTGTGTTTGATATCGATCAGCGTCAAATAATCGTCTTTTCCAGTGGGTGACGACTTGTTATTCGTTTGTTGTAAAATAGGGGTAGGTTTTGGTGTCATGTCCAGACACAAAATGACATTAGGGACGATTACTGGTAATGAACAAACACAACAGCCCAGAGTGGTCGAACCTCCCAGCTTTTAATCAATAGCTGAAGGGGTACCCACAAGGGCTACAGTAATTTGTTTATTGGCCTGTCGTTGATTAATACTGATCAGTGTATTGCTCATGGTACCAGTAAAGAGATGTGGACACAGTGGGCTGATCGCCTGCTTGTCTGAAACTCTCTGATCAAAAGAGTTTCCGGCTCTTTGTTCAATCGGGGTGCCTGCCTTTATGGCAGGTATCTTGTGTGTCTTTCATGGCTGAACATAGGGCTGGCCCCAACACTGCTCTGTGGTAATAATGGGGTTCGATCAAACAAACAAAATCTTATCAAATAAATACCCCCCCCCCCCCCACCTCCAATAGATAAATGAAATATGAAAATTAGAAAATGAATGATAAAAAACAGGGGATTAAAACTAATGAGAATCAATATTTTGATGCCGAAGACGGCAAGAGGGTGCGCGATATCGACCAAACCCTCCGCTAATCCACACACCAAACATGTGGTGCTAATCCCTGCATCGAAACAGATCATCAGCTAGCGGCAGCAGAGGGAGTGTGGATTAAAGGTCAATTCGGGCTCGTGGCTCCATCATCAGTAGATTTTGTATCGGGGATGAATCGTAGGGTCTCTTTCATAACTCAATTATCGAAGCCAGGGCGTGTGTGTGTGTGTGTGTGTGTGTGTGTGTGTGTGAGAGAGAGAGAGAGAGAGAGAGAGAGGGGGGGGGGGAGTGTAAGTCCTTGCTTTTTAGTGTGGAGGTCCAGGTTCGAGTCCCTGCTTTGCTCAGGATTTTTTCACTGGACCTTTCAGAGATTTCATGGCTCTGCCCATGGGATTCACGTGGAATCGCAAGTTCGTTTGAACCGCCTTTAATATGGCCTTTGTGTATTGGAAAGGGCGTAAAACTAACAGCTTAACACGACAACGCAACGATACACATTATGACTACACGATTGTTGGCGCCTTGGAACAGACACTATGGTATCAACAAAAAGAGGAAAATGTGACAGTGGCTGAAAAATATCCATAGCAGATAGCTCAGTCGGTAGAGCGTGTTACCCTCAATCTCTGCGAGGCGGAGTTGCTGTTGGCTGTCATTGGTTCAAATCTCATTGGCATCATCCTTTACGATGTGCTAAGTGGTAATGCTCCCCATTATCACAATGTGTACGAGTACGAGTACCACTTTTCAGTTTGGAATCGAAATGACAAAGTTCTACAAAAGGGCACAGCAAACACGACAACGTAACATATCTATCTATTCTACGATACATTTCAAATTGGGAGTATCATTAATTGATAGACTACCCTGCCCAATGGCGTCCCTCTATTATCAACCTACCCAGTGTGACACGTCACGTAACCATGGTTACATGGACATCGACAGTAACAGAATGCTGTGGTCATTAGAGTTATTCATGGCATTGGCCTGGACTGGAGCGTGTACGATTGCAAAGCAAGCACTCCAGATAGACACACACACCTCCAGAGTAAATACGGCCCACACTAACCAACACACTGTACGGCCTTAATAGAAGCGCACCTATTCATCAACGGGCAAGCACCGAATGTCGGCCGTTTAATGGACACTCAATGCATATATCACGGGCTGGAGAGTCCACCTCTATTTGGACACACCAATATCCTTGAGCATGCAGGTGAGAGGAAGTGAGAAAAAAAAGATTTCTTCAATTGAACGACAGGGGAACAATACATTTTGAGAGTGTCGGATCTTTAATAGACTTTATTTCAAGACGCTAGTCAATGGTTTCCAGTTCTAGAGTGGCCAGATGGCCAAGATGGCCAAATTACATTCCCTAAGCCGGCCGCTGTGGTCTCGACTATCTCGTATTGTTTGTTCCTATCATAGCCAATGTAAACTTTCTTTTCGACCGACGAGCAGGGGTCTCTAAAACGCTGAAAGGCTTTAAAAGTCGTAATGTATTCACGACAGTCCACACGGCTACGACAAACCGTTGTTGGGGAGAGCAATGTAACGGAGGTGGATTCATTAAAGAATACTGCCCTGTGTTTGTCATCCATTGCAAAGCGGCCATCTCGAAGAACATCACTTGAGGTGATCTCTATTGCTCTATTCACACCCTGTATCCCTCCGCTAATGCCGTGCACACAAAGACGACACCCATTTTCAATTGGAACTATTTACTCAAAGTCTTACCACATTAATCCACCCATTATGGCGAGGAGGAGTCCATTTCGACGATAGCCCCGTGTTTAGCTTGTTCAGTTTCTCGCCTGAAGGAAATAATGATGCCCGGGCTCAAGTCGTGGCGACCCGAGCAAAGGAACGGTCGCTGATGCCAGGGTCTCCCAAACAATGAAGAGATGGATTGGATACTCGAGGTTCGGGTCACACCTTTTCTCTGGTGTTGTCTTCCTCGGAGGATTTGCCATTTTAACGACCTCATCAGTTTTCCCTGTGGGAAGAGAACCATCATCATAATAAGATCATGAAAACTCATGTCAAGCATTAGACGAAATCTTTAGCAACGAACAAACCCTTTCTTTACTTTCTCGCTTAGAACTCTCAATGTCAAATTATGATTTTTTTAAAAACCCGCTAGGACGAGAATAATGGTGGTACGGCCACCGGTAAAGCAAAGGCAAGAGATCCCCTGATTTGATTCATAATCTTTGTCTTCATTTAGGTTTTGTGTAAACATTCTTCTCGTATTGGTGTTATTTGTACAGGGATTACTTCTTGGAGGTGTGAGGGTCACAAGTAAATAACAAGGCGATATTAGGACTGATCTTTTCTTGACATTGTATTCGACTCAAATAGGAAAGTCAAAATACTTAAATATGAGTGGAAAGTCAAAATACTTAAATACAAGTGGAAAGTCAAAATACTTAAATATGAGTGGAAAGTCAAAATACTTAAATATGAGTGGAAAGTCAAAATACTTAAATACAAGTGGAAAGTCAAAATACTTAAATACAAGTGGAAAGTCAAAATACTTAAATACGAGTGGAAAGTCAAAATACTTAACTATGAGTGGAAAGTCAAAATACTTAAATATGAGTGGAAAGTCAAAATACTTAAATACAAGTGGAAAGTCTTTCTTCTTCTTTCTTATCCAGTTCCTTGTTACCATTACAGTGTAGGGCCCGCTGTATGAGCCGGATTTACTCTGGATCAGGATATTAGGCCAAGAAGGTGATCAGCCCACGAGTGGAAAGTAAAAATGCCCGAATGCGAGTGGAAAGTCGAATCTCATAGTGGGATGATCACCTGCTTGGCTATTTTGATCCAGAGTCAATCCGCCTCATAGAGCGGGCCATACACTCTAATGGTAACAGGGAACTGGATAAGAAAGAAAGAAAGAAAGAAAGGAAAGTCGAAATTATTACATCCGAGTGGAAAGTACCTTACACCGAAAGGTACTAAAGGTTATTGATAAAGAAAGAAAGAGAGGAAAGTCAAAATAAATTCGAGTGGAAAGTCAAAATTTCCTAGTGGGTTTTCCCGGACCATGGGGAAACAATAAAATCAAAGAGAACTCATTAGGACGTAGTTCGAACTCCTAGATAAAAAAAATACCAAGCCATTAAAAACTATTAAAGACCCACGGTCGTGGTGAGGTCTTCGACACTTAACAATCACCTCCTTGGCGGTAATTTCATTGAACAAGCTTCAAGCTGTTGTACTCACCAAGGCTCTCACACGCGCTGCAAACAGCTTCCTTTTCTACTCACTCTATTCAACCCTCCTGATGGGGGTGTCAACACTCTTTTCAAAAGCACGGCATTAACCGCATAATATCACTTTCTAAAACATTCATTTTCTAAACGTGAAAATGAAAGACGAAAATGGAATTGTAATTGTATTTCTATACCGTCTTTATCTGCTCGTTTCTGGTTTTGATTATTTCTTCAGCATGCGATTTGAATAGGGAGGGGAGTTATTCCAACGTGTTGCCCTACACGCCACAAGTCCTTGTCTTGACTCGTCTTTTCATCGCCATTGTCTGATATACCCGACCTCCGCATTGGTTGTCTTTTTAGAGAGTCATGGGTCGGGATGTATTCATTTTGAGATAGGTCATCAATTCATCCATCTGATTGCCGAGACATTCTGGTAGGTGGAGTACCGCAATATATCACTTTCTAAAACGTTATTTTCTACACGCGCTTGCCTTTTGATATTATAACTTCTTGTTTTTTTGCTTAATACTATAAGAATATCTCAGGTATCTTATGCGTCATTTGTGGCAGAACATATGGCTGGTCTCAACACTGCACATTGGTATTGACGGACGTTTTAGAATCAATAGTGCAATGTCTTAAGACATGGAGCAAATGACATCGTCACTCATCATAGAACAGGACAATGTCCTAGAACACGAGATAGTACAATGTCCTAGAACACGAGATTGGACAATGTCCTGAGTGGTTTAATGCCCGGTGGCGTTTATGTACACCGTAAGTGCGCATGCGCATTGCTTATTATAGGGTAGACTGCTGTCCACTCGACAATTT
>JARBEQ010172430.1:0-12894 GCA_030265355.1 Tritonia tetraquetra
GTTTATCGTACGTCTCCGATAGGACTAGGTTCTTGATCCCACCTACCTGAATAGGATCAGGGGAGTGGCATATAGGTCTTCACAGAGTTTCACAGAGAAAAATAACCGACACTGCCAGGAATTGAACCATGTACCTTTCGCTTCTGAGGCAAGAACCATACATCTGCGCCACTGGGACCCCAAAACTTTCAACATGCCCAATATAAATACATAGTTGGCAAGTGATTTCCCTTCATCTGTTGCCCTTACCATGTCACTACAGGATGCAGCAACGACAGGACTTTCATTTTAAACCCAAAAAGTATGGTCCAGATGTTTGGTAGATAGATAGTTAGAGAAATACACAGACGTAATAGTTTAAAACGAAATCATACCTAGATTCTGTAGCTGAAAACATTTGCCCAATTCATACGGCAAATCTCGTATTCTGTTGGAATTGAGTTTGAGCTCTCTCAAATTAACCAGGTGGCCAATCTCTCCAGGTAGGGAATCAATGTAGTTGTGGGACGCATCGAGATGCTCCAGATGGGTCAGAGATCCTATCTCTGGCGGAAGACGAGACAGATGGTTGTTGTCCAGGTACAGGACAGTCAGCCATTCTACCTTCCATAACTTTACACTCAGGTTCTGGACATAACCTGGAAAGAAAGAAAAAAACATTTTTTGATACAATGAAAATATATTGATATGTATAACATAATATACCCGACACCAAAGGGTAAACCAGGAAATGATGGAGAAAGAAAGACAAATTAATATCAAATGTCCTGTACAGAGCTAAAGAAGTGATTACCTTCTCTCTTTAGTATCATGACTTTCAGCCCATCACAGGCCTTTTTTTCTACAAAAATCTATATATTTAAAAAATTAGTTTCACGTCCCCTTTCAAACACTCGAGAATACTGGCAACTCTCAAATGTAAAATCTATATATTTTAAAAGTTTCAAACACTATCATTTCTGAGACGGGACATCTAGTTTATAATGGCTCATCTCTGACAGCACTGGAACCTGCACAGTCGATAAAAAAGTCATTTTAAAACATGTCCAGGCCAGAATTCAAATCGCAGAACTCCAAATCTGCAAGGAGCTTCACTACTGCAGTGCAATAGAGGAGTTCATAATATTATATATCCATTAATCCACAAGATAGACATTTTTGCTATAGATAAAATTCCCTGAAAATTATGAAGAATTTCATCTTGCACAACACTTGTGTTCACCTGGCCTGTTAAAGCTTACATACTTGTTCTGTTTCTTTACAGATCTTTCAATGTCTCTTATATTTTTATGTCAAAGGTCCTTATAGAAATCACCCCAAGAAAGAGATTGTTGCCAATTTGTTCAGCCTACTTTTGACACTACCTTTGAGATATGCAAGAGAGTTGGGACCAGACAGACCACGTGTTAGTAGCCTTATTCTATTCTTTGAAAATTTAGTAATTCTTTTTGTTTGTTTGATCATTACCATAAACCTACAAGCAGCATTGAGACCAGCATACATCTCAAAAGTTGTTTGTTTCACACTTTCGTGAAGTAATTTTCAAAGGCAGAACCTCCAAGTTTGTGATAGTTTATTGTTTTGTATTATATACACATGCTAATTCACAATAAGACTTGATTCCATAAAGGGAATCCAGGAGGTCAGAGCCATAAAAACTCAGATAAAGTCCAAAGGATAAAAATCTGCTGGGATTCAAACCTAAGAGCCCTCTTTGCATAAAGCGAATGCATTACTGTTACGCCATCCTTCCAGGATATCTTCAACCATGAATACAAAGCACCCACATCATGATGCAGGCAGGCATGTTGCAATTATAAATCCAAGGACATCAGCAAGCATGTGATCAACCTTGGGTTCACAATTCTTTCACTGACACCACGAGTAATAGATTGAACAGGTTAATAAATAAATAAAGTGATGTCCTTGAGGCTACCACTTAGTTATTATACAATAAAAACAAGAAGGCTTGAAAATTTAGCTGGGGTTAAGTACAACGAAGAAAAAAAGGAAAGAAAAGGAAAATGAACTACTAACATAATCTTCATTTTCTAACAGCTTTATTGAAAACCAGTTTCTTACTTACCAAAAATCTCCATTTCTGACCATTTTGAAGTTTTGCCGTCTGCTATCTCAGACCTCTGCAAAATACGATGTTGCCGCTTTTCATTGGGAGGTTCATACTTTTCCTTTGGCATTTTTTCTCACAGATCTGTTTGGAATGGAAATTTAAAAAATTACATATATATATTTTTATTTTTTTTATTTTCATATATATATATATATATATGTCGAAGAAATTTAAGTTGTCAATTCTAACACAGTACAGTTCACATAGTTTCTGAAAATTTTGCATTTTTGAATTTAACACACTATTTCTTGACAGGCATATAGCCAACTCACAGAAGTTTGACAACTGCAATCATTTCAGTTTTGTATTGTAGGTAAAGCCATTGAAAAAAAAAGATATGCCATGCAGTATTCTTCCAAGCCAGCTCTGAATCATCAAATCAAAGGTATAAAAGTCAAAGCTCATTTTTGTGTTTAAAATAGTAAATAGGGTCCTGCTAAATTTAGAAGTTTTTGAACCACTCCATTTTTTAAACAGAAAAGTTATATATATGAAAGGTGGAATTCCCCTGATTCCTTTTCTAATTAAATGATAATTTATAGACATCAACACTTGACATTAGCAAAGGTGTCTTATCATCATTCTGAATTCAAATGTAAACAATAGCAAGAATTCCAAAATGTAAACTATAGCAAGAAATAAACAAAAAAAACCAACAAACAAACAAAAAAGCAAAGTTAGAAATTGATTAATTTTTCCAATATTGATGACAGTTGCTAATCCCCTCTTCTTGAAGAGTAGCTCACAGCAGCAATTGGAAATGCTGGCCGGCTAGGGCAGATGAAGTTTGCTTTGACAACAAAGCAGCAAAGTGGTTTGTTTGTGACATATGTAACCAGAAGCTTGGTTTCAACATAGATGTGGGAAACACAATCACAGGCTAATAATATCCACAGTACCCTTTGAGATACCAACAGTGCCATCTTTGAATTCGAATAAAACCAAGATTTTAGTTATAATAATAATAAATAATACTATATTCCTCATACCCTTAAGTTAACACTTTAACAGTACCATTGGCAATATTATCGCCATTTCTGCTGCTGACTTTAGCGCTGTGCTCAATAGACACAAAAACACGGAACCCTGTAGCCAAACACAACCCGTTGAATCTGCTTGGTCGTCAATTCGGCCGTTTTTAACGAATTTTGTAAATATTTTTGGGTTTGATCGATGATTGACGGTTTTCACTTTCACAGGGTCATCATGTTTGTCAAGAATTTGACAGTTTAATCTGGGTTTTTTCTTTCTATCTGTGGATTATAGTTTTGTCTTTCTTCTTTCTTTATCAATAACCTTTTTAGTACCTTTCAGTGTAAGGTTAAATCCTTGAGTCGGGCATACGCCTATTTCTTTGAATCCATTTGTTTTGGGCAAGTAGGAGATTACCCCACTGCCTCTAGAAAAGTGGTGGGGCTGCCACCTCAGGGCCCCTTACCGGGCCCTGTAACCTCTTGGTCTGGATCTTCATTTGAGGCCTTCCCAATATATAGTTGTACCTATTTGGTATAGCACTCGAAGTCATTAGACCACTCAAGCCTCTCCGCCACAACAAGGTGGGTCACTAAAGAGAGGTTTTAGGTTGGTTATTGTGGTAACTCTGTCTCGGAATGTGGTATCAATTTTATAACTCCTTTCGCGCCATGCAGACTATGAGAGTAACACATTACTACCTTCACAAGTGTCGCTATGATTTGTCAATGTACTTACAGTTTGGATGGTATAAACATATATTATTTCATTATATTTTCCAGTTATTTTGAATTATTTTGATCCTTTTATTGTTCAAATGTAGTTTGTAACAAAGTTATTGCTATTTGAAACATTGCAAGGATGCATTGCATGTGATTGGGTGTATGGCTATGGTGATAGCAATCGATTAAAACCCCTTTTGATTGCTTTAATAATCTAAAACGTCATGTGTCATTTTCTTTAATAATTTCGCCTGTGCGAAATACTAATAAATACGGGACCTGCTGGCACCGATAAAAGCACACTACACACTGAGCGGGGTTACCATCATTATGGGACCAGCTGTCAACATAGTGAGCAGAAAGGTGTTATCAGCAACATAAATACAGGACCCGCAGGAGGAGAATTAATATCTATCATTCAATTTTGTACAGAACTTTAATTGATTAAAGAAAATCAATAAAAAGTGATTTTAGACAAAACTACAACAGAATGTAGAAGAGACAATGAACCACTGAGGAGAAGTCTTCAACTGCTAATACTAATTGTTTCCCTATAAAAACCTACAAGTCAGTCTAGCTAGCTAGAAGATAGATTGGGGCTTGACCAGACACAAGGTTAACATCAAATATTTCAAATTTCATTTTTTTGTGAAAAAAAAAAAATCGATGTGTTCACATTTCACTCTTTAAAAAGGATACAAATTCTTTGGAATATGTGCCATATACTGTAAAGAAAACGGTAGTTGGTAAAAATGGAATAAGCAAGGTTCACCATCACCAATGCCAATAGATAGAGGGTCTTAGTAATAGTAGGGTAGAAATAGAAAGAAAAGTGTAAAAAGAAAGAGTCAAGAGAAGGCTAACTTTATTCAAAAAGAAAGTCAAGGGTCAATCTTCTAAATTTATTGGACACAATATTACGGTGTAATAAGATATGATTCAATTATCAAATGAGCGATTGAAAGGATCATTGTAGGTTCGAAAATAAATACAATATACGAAATGTAAGGCTTCTCTAGTAAGTAGTGTTGACTGCGGCTCTGAAGTATCCGAACAATGACTGCTATTTTTTAATTTTAAATTGATAAATACCACGATCACACAGCTTCACCAGACTTATGAAAAATTTAAGCCAGATTATTTTTTCGTCTTACCGTCATAAATACTACGCTTGATACGATTATATAAAACAATAGCCCATAATTTTGGTAATCAATCCCGGTCAGCTGTCATAGTTTCTGGGTCTGAAAACTACTATACTACACTCGTTTTGGATTCTGGATGTGTACTGCTAGCAGATTTTGACGATATTATTATGAGTTATCGTAACCGAGTTTTCAATTTCAACACTTTTGGAAGTCTCAAGTACTTGGGTTATATGATTATCTGGATTCGTGGCACCTCGTTGACGATTCCAGAACTCTTCTCACAACACCATGTTCATCAATCGCATAATTTTCTATTATTGCGACCACGATATAATATGTAATGTTCATCTAAATTAATTATTAAAAAATCACAAATAGGAGAGAGGAATGTCTAGAAGGGGACTATTGGATTTGTATTGAAAATGGACATTAAATGAAAGTCACGAATGGAGTGAAATTATGTAATATAATGGTGGTAACGGTGGTAAAAACATACAGCTATAGCGACACTTGCTAGGGCTTTGAACCTCTGTCAGACTGCGAGGTTGCCCCAGGCTTGCTCCTCTACCATGATAGATCTGATCCCCTCTGAACTGTGCCATTCCCCCCCCCCCCCCCTCTGTAACATAGTTCTAGCAGAGAGAATACATCTAGCGATAGATATCTATCCTTTCTAGTTCTAAGCGCCGTCTTTACTTTCGTTATTTATTTTGTTGTGCCTGTGAAGTAGTTGTAGTCGGTAATGCTATGATAGGACCCTTTCTTGGTGATAAAAAAAAGATACTGGTACCACAGACTACAATCATGGAATGAAATCTGGATTTTGGTGATCAGATTTATATGATTTATTAAAGTTTCTTTATCATTTAGGGGTTTACATCCCAACATAATGATTAGGTTATTACCATTAGTAGATGGTATGTAGTCTAGTACTTGAATTATAACTATATGACGATGATCATCATAGGCCCCTACCCACTATTAGTATTATTAGTCTATCTATCATGCCACCATCATTTCCCTCCTCTTGTTGACCATTACTCTCTTGATATTATTATTAGTACTGTTATTATATTAAATCATTGCTATTTTGCCTTGCTGAAATGTAAACTTCGTTGGGGTGTAAAAATGGGGAAGTTCCACAGAGACCCAAAGAATAGTTACTGTCTATGATCTTTGCAAAGACCCTAACAATGGGAAATGCGAGTTCTAAAATTCTAATGTGGTTTTTTGTTTGTTTTTGTTGTTGGTTCGTTGTTGTTGAGTTTTTGTTGGGTTTTTTTGCGTCCATTGGATTTGAAACGGGTGTTATTTGTGAATTGTGAATTATATTTTTACAAAACAGACTAGATCTAGATAGTTAGAAAATCAAACTGGTCTTCTTTTTTGTTTCACTAAAACTTTAAAAATTAAACATCCCTGTCTTTTGCCAGGTGGTTATACATATAACGGTTAAATAAGGTAAGGCTTGACTGGATACAGTTTCAAAATAAAATCATAGCCTAAACCGTTTGTAAATGATGGTGGTGGATTATTACAAAACGTCCCAGACGGGCATGGTAAGGGACACCACTCTCCCTTATTTCTGATGTCAACAAAACAAAAGGCTCATGAGGTCTCACCAAAGACTAACACTAACTTTTGGGATGGTTTTGAGTATCTATGTTTGTTTAGCATGTTTTAGGTCAAAATTATTGATTTCTAACTCTCTATTGGAAGTGATATCACTAAGGAATTCAGATATAAGAACAGAAATAAGCGCCGATGTTCAATGTGTAAGAAGAGCTATCTAGACCTAGACTCTACTCCTAGAGATCCCAGGTGAACATTGTCATTCTGTGGGAGTTCTTGATCTTGTGAACCTTCTACTTTTACTTCGGTTGAATTTCTTGATTGTAATATTTTATTATTAGACCCCTGTGTAAGTAAGAAAAGTTTCATAAAAGTCCAGTCAGTAAGATGGACTTCAAAAACCAAAAGACACAACGCCTTGAGCATGCAGATTTGTCAAGAAAGGGATCTGTTGATGAGCCAATTGTTGAACTTGTGAACTTCATCAACTTGTTACCAAATTATTTTACAACAAGCTCTTGTTCTGGGCGAACCATCCTGTTTGAGTCAGCTTCAGTTGATGAAAATTCAGTAAGTAACAAATTGTTTATTCAATTTAAATTTATTATTATAATGGAAATGATAATATGAATAAACAAGGAAAGAATAATGTAAACAGTGCCCAGAAAAATAAGCCTAAGAGAAAAAAGAAAATTGACATGTCGAAGTGGGGAATTGAACCTTCGGGAGGGGATTGTTTGTTTGTTTTTATATTTAGTTTTGAGCCCCTGCAATGCAGTTTTGAAGCAAGCTTGTTGTTCTACCACAGAAGGTTCACTAGATGCCTACAACCCTACACATCTGAATGTAGGCATTCAACCACCATGTGTGACCAAATGAGCTGGAAATGCGATGGATCCAATCCAAGGATTTCAGGGGATTGGGGGCGACTATCCCTAATACTATCTTTTATCGGCAGCATGAGTGAAATAAGGTCAATAAACAAATTAATGTTGCCCCTTATGGCTACCCTCAGCTATTGTAAGACCTGGGAGCATTTGCCACTCTCAGTGTAGCCCTCAATCTGATTAATGTTCAAAAGTGCTTTCCTATAGTCGTAGATGTTTATGTTTGTGTCAAGAGAATAGAGTTAATGATGTATTACAACAGAATTGTCCTCTAATCAAGGTTTCAACTCAAGGCAAGCCTGGAAAGAAAGGTTGCAAGTGGTTGTTCGTTTCCCACAGCACAGTGAATAATACAGAAATTGTGAGTGCCGTTTTATGTTTCGTGTATAATGTGAAATGATGATGTCCATTTCACCCTTTTGAGTCATATATTTTATGTCTTTTTAATTTCTACTGGTGGGTTTTTTTTTTAAATGTTATTATTATTTTCAAGTTTGACTTATGTTGTGAGTCACGTGAGTGAGTTATTTTGTCAACACAGCCCTTGATTTTGAAGTAGTCAATAAATTTTCTTCATATTCTCAATGAATTGTAGTATGACTACTTAGTAGAGCTCCTTCGTTAAGAATATATACATGACCATTCCAAATATGTTTATTTTCAGTAGATAATCCTATGAGATTGAATTGTTTTAACCGTATATTCCAAATTAGTGGTCACAATTTTTAACTGCATCGCTTTGATGTTTATAAATAATGCTGTTTTCTTCCCAGTAAATCATACTTTGATTATGAAATGTTTCATGTGTTGTAACATTTTGCAGAAACAATCATTGGGCAAAGCGAATGATACAGACGGAAATGCTGTGTTCAAATTTGAGCCAATGGTGATGCATGTTCAGTGTCAGACAGTACAAGATGCTCAAATGATGGTGAGTGCATATATATAACTTTGAAAAGAAAACTTATTTTGATAATCACTCAATTTTGGAAGGTTGTATGGTTTTGAACTGTGAGAAAAAGATGGTTTGAATCCTGGTGACGGCGTTGGGATATTTCAAGTCCTATCAGAGATGGACTATAAATCAGGGGTCCCACCTTTGATATGACCTATAATATGTTGCGAAGGGCGTAAAACTAACAACTTTAAACTTTTTGAATTAAAAAATTAGGTGGATTTGTAGGCTTACTACATAAAATGTTTTGATCGTGATATAGTACATGTTACTGCCAAGTACATATTTATATTGTCACATCCAGCCCAAAGTTCAGCATTGCTGAACAGTGTGGAAAAGAACTCTGGATCAGGTGGATAAGGTATACAGATGATTCAGCCAACTGTACCTGAACCTTGAATGATAATGATAAAATTTGTTTGTATAGCGCCTTATGTCGAAACCTCAAGTCGCTTTACAATAGTCTGACACACCCCACGTGTATACCATTTACACTCATTTACATCATTTAACATAAAAACAAGTCACTCCAAACGAAAAAAACTCTTAAATTGTTGTCCTCGCTCATTATATTTTGAAAAATGCTCAGTTGTTTATCTTATGTATTTATCATTTGTTTTATCAGTCTAAAGTTTTTGAAAGCAGTGAGCTTTGACTTTTGTTTTCTCAAAACCTTGATTTTTATAGATGGAACTGTTTAACTCACAACCCCTGACTGTTTGATATGATTTAAGATCATCTGACTTTTTTTCTTAACCACAATAGTGGTTTTCACTGTTCTGCATTAATTCCCACTTTAACTTTAAGATTTTTAGACAAGTATTTAATGAGGGAAAGCAATATAATGTTCAAACTCATTTTATTTCTATATATAGCATCAAGCTGCCGTGGCTGCTGGTTTCAGGAATTCTGGAATCTCTCTTGGAGGCAAAGGAAAGATCATTATGGTAAATTAAATGAGAATGCTTTGTTATTTTTAATTCTCTCCCTTTTGATAGAAAAAGGTTAAGGTTTACTAAAGAATTAAGGGTAAAATTTGTAATGTTAAAAGTTTCACCAAATACACACACACACACACACACACACACACACACACACACACACACACACAGTAACTAGAAAGGAAGTATAAATGGTATAAGAAGTACTTTGTATGCATATTTTGTTAAGTGAATTGTTGTTAGTGCTTTCATGGATGTAGAAAGAACTATGGTGATGCTTAAAGACAATATTAGATTCAAGATTGTTTACTGCCAGTAAGATTATTTTTAAGTAACTTGTGCGAATAACTGCCAACAGAATGAAGTCAACAGTTTTAAATTGAATTATATCTGTGCCTCATAATTTCAGTGAATAATTGATATAGGGCAATACCTACCTTTTTATGTGTTTTGCATAGTAATCTTTTGTTTTTATTGATTTAAATGGTGTCATTGAGTGTCAATTGATCATCATCACTACTAGCCATCCATATATCCCTATTATCAATTATTCATTCGATCTTTCTCATTTGGACATTCCATACCTTACTTGTTATTATTGTTAATTATGTTGAAATGCAGATTGTAATGAATGTATAATGGATGCCAAATTGAATTGCTTGCAAAAGACAATTAAAGATTTATTATTATTATTATTATTATTATTATTATTATTATTATTATTATTATTAATGTGTATAATAGCAGGGGTTTATCTTCATGCAATATATGACAAAAACAACATGTGGTCAACTACACTTGAGTTGTTTCCAGTTGAATTGATTTTTGTTTGGGTTTTTTTGTTATTGATTTGTTTGTTTGGATAAGCAGGGCTGTGACTAGATTTGTGATAAAATAAAAAGGCTGTTAACTTTAACACAAGTGTTGAGATACATGTGTGGAATATGATTTACCCACCCAATAATTTAATGCTGTATAAAAACAACATGGATATTTAATTTGTTAACATTTGACAGTGGTTCCAAGGTCCCACTATCCGACAATGTAAAATTAGTTTACACGATTAGGATACCTATTTCATCATTAACTCTACTATCTTACTCGCACTTGAGTACATAGACATAGCACCAAGTAAGGGTTAAAAGAGAGAGAGAGCGTATGTGAGTGTGTATGTGTGAGAGAGGGAGAAGGGTGAAACAGAGCGTAACAGCTTTTGTCAATCTCTTTTCTCAGTCCCCAAACAACATCAAGCTATGTGTAGTTGTCTGTACCAGATTTATATGATTGTCTTTTATCAACTGAAATGATGAAATCTATTCATGTGCTTGCTTTGATTTTTTTTCAGGGTGTTCGAAGTACTCACAGTCTAGAGGCACCATTGACTAAAGATGGAGTAATGCTTGTGACTCCTGAGGTAAATGATTATATATTTTTTTATCATTTTATTGTAGGTTATTGAGTTTTGTGATTGGTAATTAAAACGGAGTAGATACTATTGATGATTATGATTTAGCATGAGCGTCTAAAAGTTCTAAAGTTTGAAGTTTAACGCTCTTTTCAACACATAAAGGTCATATCAACGGTTGCTCTAAAGAACTTGAGAAGATTCCGTGTGAATCTCCAGGACAGCGCCATAAAAACCCTGAACGGTCAAGAGAAAAAAGGCGAGCTTGAACACGGTCCTCTGCGGCTAAAGTCGAGTGGCTTAACCACTGAGCATTTGATGGTTTGATTCTCACCAAGCTTATGACGCTTACTCTTCTCTTTGGCTTTTGTTATGGCACTATCACATCTGATTTTAAGTCCTTTATTTTTCTTGAGGATATCTTTGAAGTATCATTGATGACAATATGGTGTAAATTTACTTTATGACTTTGCCTTTTTTTCATTTTGAAGAACTTGTTTCATATATATTAATGATTTCTAAGCCTGTATGTGATTGGACAAATACAGATTATCATAAATATATTTTTTTTCTCTTTTGCAGTATTATCAATTTTTAGTTGAATGTGCAAATGAAAAAATGGAAGAGAATTTCACTCGCATCAAAAGGTAAATTTGGACCAAAATTGCTCTCTTATGAAAAGGGCCAATTTTTTTATATTAAAAAAAAAGTTATTATTACACATTTTAATGACTCCCACATTTCAAATCTCTAAACATGGCTGCACCCTGTAGATCATACATACTATATATATATATATATATATATTGCTGCAGTGTATGTTTTACAGAGAAATACACTGAAAGAAGGACACCTGCACTATGCATCACTGCAGTACATATTTTATGGAGGAGATGTATACACCTGGAAAATGATATTGTTAATGATATGTTGCGCTTATTTTGCACTAATAATAGATAAAGACTGCTGGAAGCACAAATAATAGAGTAAGCAGATGTGACAATGGCCAAAAAAGATCGACACTAAAATAATGTATTGTTTACGTCAAACAAGATGGCGGCGTTCCTTGGTTACTCTTAAGGAAAATAGACTCATTGTCATATCTGCTTACTCTATTGTATATGGATGGAAGTAACTAAGTGGGCTGATCACCTGCTTGACCTAATATCTTGATCCAGAGTAAATCTGCCTCATAAAATGGGCCCTACACTGTAATGGTAACAGGGAAGTGGATAAGAAAGAAAGTAACTAAAAGAAGTGTTTTAATTAGTGCACATCATACCGCACCATGCACAAAATATAGTAACGCACTTCATGGAATCATGTCTACGAACTGGTCGAATGTCTAGACCTATAGTAACAGACATCCTTCCAATTGTCAGCTCTTTCCGACTCAAGTCACCTCTAGGCTATGGTGTAGTCAACAAGCAAAGTGCATAACTGCTTAGTAAAATACACCAATTGCTTGTGATGCCTTAATTCGATCAGGCAGGCTTCCTTTTTTGTACTGTGGTGAAAGCCAAGTATCAGGGGGTATGCTTATTAGGGTGGGTGCGCTTGTTAGGGATAATATGGTAATAATGATAATAGAAGAAGAAGAAGAATGTGATGAGAGAAGAAGAAGAAGAATTTGAAGAGAGAAGAAGAAGAAAAATTTGAAGGGAGAAGAAGAAGAAGAATTTGATGAGAGAATATGAATAAGAATTTGAAGAGAGAAGAAGACACAATTGAAGAGAGGAGAAGAAGAAGAATTTGAAGAGAGAAGAAGAAGAAAAATTTGAAGGGAGAAGAAGAAGAAGAATTTGATGAGAGAATATGAATAAGAATTTGAAGAGAGAAGAAGACACAATTGAAGAGAGGAGAAGAAGAAGAATTTGATGAGAGAAGAAGAAGAAGAATTTGATGAGAGAAGAAGACGAAGAATTTGATGAGAGGGAAAACCTGTTTTTTTTTATGTGCCATCCCTAAAATTCATCAATCACAAAATCATATGTTATACATTTTCTAGATGCTATAAAATGTATTTATTCACAATGCTCATCATGTATACAGTAGTGCACGCTTGTAACGAACACGCTTGAAGTGAATTGACGGAAATAAAGAACGCATGTCCGTGCCCCGTTTTTTTTCCTTATTGTTTCTCTATAATTTTCACGCATGT
>JARBEQ010172651.1:0-12891 GCA_030265355.1 Tritonia tetraquetra
CTCTCTCTCTCTCTCTCTCTCTCTCTCTCTCTCTCTCTCTCTCTCTCTCTCTCTCTCTCTCTCTATCTATCTGTCTACCTATCTTTCTATATATCTATCTACCTCCCCCCTCCCTCGCCCCCTGTTCTCAGTTCCCTTTTTTCTTTTCCAAAAATCTAACAGTATTTATGTTATGATTCACCCGTTTTAACCAGATAATGAAAGAAATATATTTTTTTTAAATCGCAGTGTGTACGTCAGCCAACCGTCATAATCCTATGTATGGCTACGTTTCAAAGACACAGGCATCAATCGAAATCTGGAAAGGCAATGCATCGGCTATTTCAGCGAAAAGTATGAGTACCTACATTTCACAAGAGAAAATGAGACAATCGGGAAATTAGTCTAGAATTATTATTTTTTAAATCATATATCTTTCATAATTGTTATTTGCTATTGGAAATGAAAGTAAGGAAAGATTGCGTAGTGATATGAGTAATAAGTTTCTCAGTAACAATAAAAAGGGTAAAGGCGCGAGTAGGATCTCAGTTTAAAACCTTGAAGAGACATGAAACCGTGTGTGTGTAGGTGAAACGTACGAAGGTTGAAGTGGTCTGGTCGTATTTTTAGTTCTGGGATTAGGTTTGCTGAATTGGTAAAAGGTTAGAAATTACATGCAGTTTGAGCAAGAAATGAACGAATACAACACGGCATATATTTTGAGTTTAGCATCGGTACGCCATGTGATCAGCAATAGTGCGCTGTGAAAAAAAGGTAATTGGAAAAAAGAAAAGAAGTCATCACGAAAATTGGCTTTCAAAACGCAATCCTCTGCATATAATTATAATGGCAAACCTTATCACAAAATCCCATAGAAGCGTATTTTAACTTGATCAGTTAATTATATTCGCCCTAAGTGGTAAATTCTCACCATTCTTATATCATAATACCTGAGGGGTGACCACAAGGGCTACATTAGTTTGTTTATTGGCCTTGCTTATGATTAATACTGCTCGGTGTATTTCCCATGGTGTCAATAGAGAGTTGTGGACATAGTGGGCTGATCCACAGCATTTCCACCCCTGTGTTCAGCCATGCTTGGTGGTCGGGGTGCCTGCATTTATATCGGGTATCCTGTGTGCCTTTCATCTGAAAGTGGGGTTGACCCCAGCAATGCTCTACGGTATTAATGGGGTTTGATCAAACAAACAAGCAAGTTAATGATATCAACGATTACTTAGTCTTCGTTTATTGATCCTAACATCTATTTGGCTATTCAGTTTCCTGTTCAGTACATATATTAAATCTTAGTTTTATGTCTTTCGCATAAAAGAACATGGGTATTTGATTATAAAGAATCAATTTTGTTTTCATCACTAAAGCTTTTGTTAAAGATTCTATATTATGGCTTCGCAAATATTTGCATCATCTGACTGCCTGAAAAAATACAAAGTATGCAAACAAAGACAACTTCATTGTCATTCACTACACAAACATTACCAAAATTTGGCAACTGAAGTAAAAATGAATGCCTAAGTAAGTAACTCAATGAGTGAATAGATAGATAGATAAACAAATTAAATTTACTGTCTAACTAGCGAAATGTTTCCTGCTCGCCTTATATTAAATGAGAAGAGAATTGACTATAAAATAGCCTGTCTCTCCTACAACTGTATACACGGTTCAGCCCCTGACTATCTAAAATGCCTCGTAAATGTTCACTCCCTAAAACGTCAACTTAGGTCACGCACTTCTTTGTGGCTGAAGAAAAAAAATCCCCAAAAACAAATTCGTCGAGCGCTCATTTTCATATTCTTCCCCAGATGTGTGGAACTCCTTAACTGCTCAGCCAAGAAACTGTCAAACTTTGCTATCGTTCAAGAAACACATGAAAACTGAACTCTTCCGTTCTGTGTTTGATCGTGTTTGACTAGCTAGATATAATACTTATAATATCATGGCCTAGCATACATTTTTAAAAAATCAAAGTTCTGTGATGACAATTACTGAGTGACCGAGTGATGAATGAACGAATGAACGAATCATTGTAAAGCGCCCCCCTGAGCATCACTGATGGATACCGGCGCTTGTTTTAATAATTGTTTATTATTGTTATTATAATATTATTATTATTATTAAATAGGGGCAAAATCTGTTGTTTCCTTACAGCTCTAAAGGGTTTATCTTACCGTCTAGGCAATAAGGTATACTCGGAGCATCTGAGAGATTTATTGGTAACAACTGCAAAACACTTGAAAGCAAAAACGTTCAAAATGACTAGATAACGCACACGAACAACGCACTGAATTCTATTCAAAACCTCGTATACTAATCAATTCCGTGCTATCATTGTCATTGATAAGAACGTAGTAAGTTGATGTCAATAACAGGGGGTGTCCAAATTGAAATCCTTTTTCTCCTGGAAAATTACAAATTCACCTCTTCGTCATCATAAGTATTTCTAAACTGCTGAACTAGGGAGTGAATTGTCCAATTTTTGCCAAATCGGTCGGAAACTGTACTTGCGTCATATTTCAAAAGTGGTCCGTTTGGTATGATGACAAACCTTATAAAAACCTCTGCAATTATCCTATTATGACCAAAACCTGAGTAGCTTATTGTGACATTGAATGTTCAGGTGCATTGGAAGATCTTCATGCCACAACGGGGTACATCCAAATCGACCAGACTGAGATAACAGCACTTTTTCATGTGGCGAATAGTGAGTTTTATACAGAAAACTCTTATCTTACTGTGCTAAGGTATGGTAATATATAGCAGGGACTTTTTGCAGTGAAAATTCCAATGTTTTATATAAAAGCATCTATGGCCGTTAACTTCAGAGTAATACGATGAACTGTCACCCGTTTGCTGTATTGTCTTAGCCCTATATTGCACCATTATATGGATCAAGTCATTAAAAAAGATGTGGGGCCTTTTTACTGATTGTAATAACACTTGAAACAATTTGGTCTTTAAAAATCCATATTTGATGGGCGCAACACTGTCTGGGGGTAACATGACATTTAAGTAACACTACACAATCAAACAATGCCTAGGATTTGCTTGTTTTACGAAACCAATGTTAGACAAACTATATCATTTGCCCCGAATGAGGCACAAAACATATGTATACAACTCCATAAATCACGATTTCTTCAATGAAAACCAGGTCTAAGTATTGGCATTCTGTCAATTAACCATGTCTGATCAAAGGAAAATAACTATGGACCAAGTAATTTAGGGCAAACACCGCCTTTGATAAGACCTCTATTTGTTGTAAAGGGCATAAAACTTCCAACTCTTAGAACTTTTTAATCAATTCACCTTGACTATAATTGTTTAACGACCTAATCAGCACAAAGTCGTACCTAAAAAATAGTATTGTGTTTCCTCCTTGACTTTGAATTCAAAGTGATTGATCCATGTTGAATACCTACCCCTACTATGATCTGATTTTTTAAAAAGACTTGTTTCGTTATTAATGTGCTATTGACTTCATACATAAAACATGAACAGTATTGTCTGGACATTTAAATCACCATGCAGATGTTTCTCTCATGCAATCGGTTTTACTTTATGTTCACTGCATTAGTAATAAAAAAAATCACTCTGAGAGAGGGGAAAAAAGCTATGTAAAATTAAGATATATTTGCACAATAGCGACACTCCAACATACATCTGATATGATCTATGACATCGCTGCACAAAGCACGTTTTGGCATATGTCAGCAATTTTATTAATAATTTTTCTTTGTTATAATTACTTGTCATACGATTGAAAAAAAGCAAAAAAAATAACAGAACTACAAAGAACGAAAGATCGTACGGACGCGCTGCCAATTTATTTGTCTCCGTCGTGCGTGTCTGGGTTCAACTTTTTGTTCAAACTTAATTATCTTGTGGGGCAAAACGCGTCACTTCCAGTGATTCGGACAGACCTTGTAAGGCTGTCATTCAGTTGGAACACCATTGACGCAGCAGATGCATGGATACATTTCGTCGTCCTGTTTTTTCTCCTCTATATTCTTTTCTCTTAGTGCAAATTGCCCGTCTTCATATAGAATAAAATGAAAGAAAGCTGAAAGCTGATATTATGAATTCGAATTATCAACAGTCTGAATGTAATGTGATTCTCTTGTTTATTTGTCTGTTTATTTGCGTATGTGCTTTTTGTTTCCTTTTTGAGAGTTGACAGCATATATCTATATCAAAGGTTAAATTTCGTAAGTAATTATTTCCGTGAGTGACAGATGAATCAAAATGTGACAAATTTTAATATTCTTATAAAGAAAAAGATCTCGAAAGCACGGGGGGGGGGGGGGGGAGGGGGCTAGGTGTGGACAAGAGAGAGAGAGAGAGAGAGAGAGAGAGAGAGAGAGAGAGAGAGAGAACAAGATAGTAAGAACTAGAGCAACGACAACAGAATGAAGTAATATAATTTCCAAGTGACGTTTCAGAGTGTCATTAATGAAATGGCGGTTTATTTGCGATGGACGCAATAGACCATATTGAATACATATTTTATATCCGGATACCAGCTATATCAACGACAGTGGAACTGGGTAAAAATGCAGGGTGAGGGACAGGAATGGTGGTTATGGAGTTCTTGTTATTACAGTAATTTATTTTATCGAAGTGACTATTTTCCCGAACACGTAGTTAGCGTACGCATGCGCAGTCATGCCAAAACAGGTCTTATTTCCTTTTTTCACTCGGAGTATGGTCCATTTTTAGGGTTCAGGGACACGAAACAAGTGACTCTGCATGCGAAATTTTAGTGCCACCATAAAAAAATAGCCGGGGTGTACGCTACACTTCTTGGAATAGGGGCACAGGTGAAGTAAACGAGTGTTCGGGAAAATAAGGTCTGTATTATTTCTCCGAGTGTTCGGGAAAATAAGGCCGGTCTTATTTTATAGCGGTATTTCTCATTATTGCCGAGATCTCGTTATTTCCGATGTCGTTAAACATGATTGTCCACTGTATTCGTCCAGAAGACCAGCGGTTATAATAATAATAATAATAATAATAATAATAATAATAATAATAATAATAATAATAATGATAATAATAAAGTCTATTTCTGATCACCTGCTGTGCCTAATATGTTGTTGATCCAGAGTAAATCTGCCTCATAGAACGGGCCCTATACCCAATGATTATATATAGTATCATCGCTATACCTTACAGGGAACTTGATAAGAAAGAAAGAAGATCTTAGATCCCTCATCACAATTTACAACCCACCCCTTACTTGAAGATTGTCCAACTCTTTGCTTATAATAATAATGATAATGAAGTTGATTTCTAAAGCGCCTTAATCCATACTTTTAGCTCAAGGCACATAACACAGAAATATGGGCAGTGACTAGCAATGTTTACAAAATATGAAGTTAACACATACTATACTAGTATAAAACTATATCAACGTACGTCAATGGTGGGGGATGAATGAGAGGCCACAAGTTGTATCTGTTGTATTTCTATGATCATGTATTGTAATATGTCTACTGTAATGTGTAATGATTGATTATGATTGATCATATGTCCACCATTGTAAAATGACAAATTGCCCGAAAGGGAAGAATAAAGTTTATTATTATTATCACATAATTACATCGCACAAAGTAATGACAAAAGCATGTGAAAATGGATCATTGACTATCAAGACATTTAAAAAGCTCACCCTGTACTTCAACTTTGCCTCGAATTGTTATAATATTCAAGTGAGGTACCGTATGTGAGTGTGTTTGTACACTCAAACACAGATTAAAAGTTTAAAATTGTTCGTTTTACGCCATTGTCAACTTATTACCTCCGATAGGAATTTGGTTCCATGATGAATCCACAGGGTAAGAACCGTAATAAAACTGGAAAGTCCAAAGGTAAAAAATCCCCACGTCCTGTCTGGAATCAAACCCAGGATTTTAGTGTGTGCAAAGCGAATGCGTTACCGCTCTTAACACAGATCTAAAAGTTCTAAAGCCTGACGTTTTACGCTCCTCTCAACACAAAAAGTTTATATCAAAGGCTAAAGAACTTTGGAAGATTCCACGTGAATTTCCAGGCAGAGCCATGAAAACTGTTAATGGACCAGAGAAAAAAAGACTTACGCTAGGCGGGCCACGGTCGCCCCCTTTACCAGGTTTTATCTTTGACGTATCTAATCACATTATTTGTTTTGAGTCTACATCACTAGTTCTTGGGCTGATCACCTGCTTGACCTAATATCTTGATGCAGAGTAAATCCGCCTCAAAAAGCGGGCCCTACACTGTAATGGTAACAGGGAACTGGATAAGAAGAAGAAGAAGATGGATGACTAGTTCTATTGTTGTACTGCATTGCAAGATACTTGGTTATTAACAGAATGTATTTTGAGCACAGCGGGTTGATCACCTGCTTGGTTTAGTATTTTGATCCACAGAAATCCAGCCACATAGTGCTGGCCCTACACTGTAATGGTAAAACGAAACTGGATAAGAAAGAAAGATTTTGGGCTAATCTGTCAATGGTGTTAGAATGGTTCGTTTGTTTACTTGTCCCAGTATATGCGTTTGATGGAAAACGAACTTATAATGATATCATTTATGTCTTTGAATGTATCTACCAGAAAGTGCCCCCAGGCGCAAACAGCGGCGTTACCGCACGACATTCAACACATCTCAGTTAGAGGATCTGGAACATGCTTTTCAAAGGACGCACTACCCAGATGTCTTTTTCCGCGAGGAGCTGGCATTGAAAATAGGTCTTACAGAGGCACGCGTGCAGGTAAAACTAACTGGTTGTGATGGATTTTTTTCCCTTTCTTTAGTCTCTGGCAATGGAGAAATGCCGGTTCCGACAAAAAAAAAACAATAATAAAGCGGATTATAAGTCGGAATCTTAAACGTTTGCAACAGGACGCAAACCCGTTGATATGAAGAATGCAAAGTCATTGTTAGGACGTGCTTCGCCTGTCATCTTCGCCAGGCAATATCCAAACAACCATTCAACCCATCGAGATAATTTCAGTATAATTGGAATGAGGATTTGCTGACCAAAGCAATGACACCAATATTTTCTACATAATGCTTAAATTCCTGCGTTACAGGCGGCTCCTGTGAATATATTGGAAGGGCCGGAAGCAGGGAGGTTTGGACACGTGTCACGCAATTTCCTCAGAAATAAAACCCGGCATTCTTCATATGAACGGGTTTGCGTCCTGTTGCAAACGTTTAATACCCCTTGATTCGAAAGTACTTCCCTTTTGATTTTTTCACAATAATGTGTGTAATACAGCTCGGCCTTTCATGACTGACCGGGTTTGTATTTTGTCGCGACTCAAAACGAGATAAGAGGATTGGCGCGAGACTGCCTGGGCCAAGAGGGCATTCTAAAGGTCTTGTTACTGGCATTAACGAATGCCTATTATCAGCAAACAATATCAGTTTTAATATCGAGGGATGGCTGACATATTGCCCAACGAAAGAAGCCGCAACTGCCCAAAAACAGTTCTATAGGGAATGCTGGGAAGGGGGCATGGAGACATGTTTCATGCCCCTTGGGACGTATCTTTCTTTTTTTTAAATCGAAGTCAGAATAGACAAATAATAACAGAGACTACATTCCAATGACCGTGTCATTTGTATCCGTTTGATTAAGGTCCAATATTTTGGATCCTAGTCCCTGAAATGTTTATGAATTTGATGGACTTCACTTTAGTAACTTAACACCAACTTACTTTTTCAGAGAAAAAAAAAGAAATAATTGGTAATACACATAAATTATATATCATGCATGCAAAGCATATCAATACCAAAAGAATCGTTAAATATAATAAACAGCCTATTTTCTAAATTCTTATGGGGGAAAATCATCAAATAAAAACGCTTATGAGAAAATGAAAAGAAAGGTAATGTTTCATGATATCAATTCCGGAGGTTTAATAATATGATTGACTTGCAAGCGTCACAAAACTCTTTTTTAATGAACTGGGCTATCTGATCACGAGGACTGGAAGATAATACCCAATATTTTCCTTAGGAAAGTGGGTGGGCAACGGTTTTTTTTATTGCGATGTTAAAACTAAAGAATTTAGGGGCCTTGATCTCGTCAATAACACATTTTGGAAACGTGTCTTTCAGACCTGGCTTAGCTTTCCTTTGGAAAATATATCCACAACAAATGTGTACTTGTCAGATCCCATTTTTAACAACAATAAAATCAGATTTTAAAATAAATTGTTATTCTCAAAAACATTAATCAATAGTAACATATTTTTGTGAGAGATATTTGCAATATGAACAGAGTATTAGATTTAGAAGAGTTTAAAGGCAGGTGCAACCCTTACAATGGAATTGGCTTGGACTAAACTGCGATGCGTAATTCCTTAGCAAATACAAATATTGAATTGCCAAACGTATATAATATTATGTCAAAGACTAAAATTATTGAACGAATGAAAAGGAGAGATGTTTATACCTTAATTAAATCAACTGGTGAGCCAGATCATATTAAACGTTTTTGGGATAGGAAATAGAATTGCATGTTAAATCGACCCGTTTCGGACAACCGCCAATAAATAGGGCTATGTAAGGTGTAATATAATCATTAACACCTAATAGGCTAATACTCTGTCCTCCTTCTTTTAAACTCCTCTATGTAGGGCAACTTTGGATTTCTTTGAATCTGCTCCCGAAAAGGAGTACCTACCAGGTAATGGAAATGAAAATAGAGAAATAGAGAGACAGAGAGACAGAGATAATTTGGATAGACACACCGAGTGTCATGGTTTCGAGCCCCAATTCCTTCGCTTGATCATGTTCTTTCCGTTTCAGTATACTAAAACCGGGTTCAGCACTGACCCAAATGAGCGGAAAGGCTCTAGAGGACATACCAATAACAACACATTTCTAATTTGATCACATTTTCTACCCCTTTAGATGGTCTATGGGATTTAAGAGCAAACGATGGAGGATCATTTGTTTTGTGTAGTGTTTAATTATCGTTCTTGTTGACATGGGTGAGAGCGTCGTCACTCTCCTCTTGGTTCAAACACCTAAGCGCTACAGTAACATGTCAAGGGGCATCTTCGGGACATGATTTATAAAACAGAAATGATTTCTTTTTAAATACAGAGAATTTGAAGTAAAGAAAATACCATAAAAAGTCAATTCATGAGCAAACAAATTAATATTTCTAATGATGATTATGATGATAACAATAGAAAGGATGATATCATTATTATTGATAATAGTGATGATGATGATGATGATGATGATGATGATGATGATGATGATATTATGATGATAATAATAATAATGATATAATAATGATAATAATAATAATAGTAATAATAATAATTATAATAATTATGATAATGATATTGATCTTTCTTTCTTTATCAATAACTCGTGATATACAAACTTTCGCCATTGATTCCCTATTCAGTGGCATCCTCTTGCCTCTCTACAAGCCTAGATCCTCTCCTATTGAAAATCATTTCTGAAACTCCATCTTGCCACATTTCTTTGGTCTGTCTCTAGGTAGTTTTTCTTGTTCTTGCTGTTTACATTCTAGGATCTGTTTTGGAATTCTGTCGTTCATTCTGTTTATGTGTCCAAACCATCTTTATTGATTTTTCTCTATTTTCCTTTCCAATTTCAGATTTTACTTCTTCTCTAATTCTGGTATTTCTTAATGTCCCTCTCTTTGTTTTGCCTATTGATCTTCTTAGGAATTTCATTTCTGTTGCCTGTAGTTTGCTTTTATCTCTACTGTCTAGTGTCCATAATTCTCTTCCATGTATATTAAAGTTGGGCAATGAATTGAGTGAACATTTTACAGGAATAATTTATTAATTGATTTGATTTAGTTATGTGTTTATTTCTTTTTTTTCCAAACCACACTCTAATACACGCCCCTTTGCCTTCGTTTGTTTCAACTCAACTGCCGATTGCGAATAGGACTTCACACCCAACCACTGAAACGAATATTATTAGTATAATGAAAATGGAGCCAGCACTGAATGATGATATGTATAGAACAGGAAAGAATAATGTAAGAGTGTCAGAAAAATAAGCATAAGAGAAAGAAAGACGAAAATAGGCATGGGGGGATCGAACCATATTTGTTTGTTTGTTATTGATGTTGTCCCGCCCAGAGCACGTGATCATAGCCACGGCATGACTCGCACGGAGAAAACTTGACTCTGGCCGGTGGTTAGTGATCAAATCTGGGAATTTAGCGTTGCCTCACTATAACACCTTGAGTTGGTACGTCATTCTTTTGGAGTAGCGGTGGCTCACTGGTCTAGTAGGTTTCCTCAAATCGCTCCAGAAGTTTGTCGAGGCCGGCGTGTGTGGGGTCGATCTCTCACTTTCAACATGTCTATTTTCTTCTTTCTTTCTCTTTGGCTTATTTTCTGGCACTGTTACATTATTTGTTCCTCGTTTATTCACTGAAACTAAGGGGTAAATTCTACATTCTTTGATGTCGCCGCTTCACTCTCGACCACTATCGAAACTTTGGCGGGCATTATCGGGCAATTTTTATTCATGCAGCGTCTCCGTACTTCGCAAACTCATTGGAACTGGAGAACACCATACTGTCACCCTGACATGTTATGTATAATGATATTATAATGTATTTCTTTGTCTATATTTATATATGATAAGATACGACAGTAACTATTCTATTATCTGCTGTGATTGTGATCATCAAACTCAATGGTTCCACTCAATATCAGAAAACAAAAATCCCTCATGTTTAAATATATGCTCACAGAGTTCTATAATACTAAGCTTATTAGAACTTTGTGTATGATAGATATCCTAGACGATAGCCGGGTGGACATCTCGGTTCGTGCGTTGTCAAATTTCAGGAAACTCGTTCCAATGCAGCAGGGATCAGCGAACGACTCCTTTGAAATTATCGATGGCTTTAAATCTAGATACTTCTGTTTATTGTTGTTCTGCCACAAGAAAGACATTTTTAATATGGTATTTTCGTAAATAATGAATGATGTCAAAATTCCCCCAAACCAAAACCAACATATTCACGCTGTTTGATTTTCAATAACATCATCTTACCAAGTTGTAAAAAGTATGGGTTACGTGTTGCAAAACATTTTTTTTCATACACTAGGTACACTATTTCTAGGCCTAGTATACATGATGTATGCACAGGCCCTTCTCATAGAACAGGGTGGCAAATCGTCACTCATACTTTTCAAAAACTATTTAATAAATTAGCGGGCTAAGTATAATTGGTGTCATGATTCTTACGTTCTATGTTTCCTTCAGGTTTGGTTCCAGAACCGTCGTGCCAAGTGGAGAAAGCAACAAAAAGAGGAAAGAAAATCACTCGGGGAACACGACACTCCCTCACACAGTAAGACAATTAAATTATACCTAAATCTGTCCGAGGTCTTCGGGCCTTTGTGAGATTTTTCCTCGTCTGCAAACTGTGGCATTGCGTAGTGCCTTTGCATGCATGAAACTACTTAATTTACGATCAACGCTGTGACGGTGTTCCAGTCACTACAACATCAAGTCCAGCTCCACTTCACCGGCTGGTTATGTTGACTCTTCTAGAACGCAATTGGCCCTGGGTGGTGTGTTGCATCAAAAAAATGATCATTGATGCATTATATCAGCGGTATCATAATTTGACAACAATTCTCAATTTCCTGAGGAAAAAATGTAATCATTTTGTACTGCTAATTCCTATCCAATCTCTTCAAACTCTTCAGATTTCCCTGCCAGTAAGATGGTCCCAATAAATGAAGGAGGCGAGGTGGCCGAGTGGTCTAGACTACGGACTTCCATGGCGAGGGTCGTGGGTTCGAGTCCGGCTTCAGGCACTTTGTTTTTCCTTGGGCAAGAAACTTTACTCCGTATGCCTCACTCGACCCAGGTGTAGAGATGGGTACCAATTCTCAAACGAGTCCTGTGAAAGTATTCTGCGACAGACCAACGTCCTATCCAGAAAGTAACAAATTACCTATCACTTGTCTGCTTCATGCAACCGAAACCGGGTTAAACTCCCGCCCTATGAGCCCTAAAGGCTCTTAAGGACATACTACTTTTACTATATCAACGGTATCATAATTTGATAACGATTCTCAATTTCCTGAGGAAAAAATTTATTCATTTTGTACTGCTAATTTCTATTCTAACCAGCTCTACCGCCTACACAATCCAAGTCGACACCAACTCTACTGCACCAGTCATCCTCGTTTTCCGCCATTGCCCCTTCGATCTCTTCAAACTCTTCAGATTTCCCGGCCAGTAAGATGGCCCCGATAAACACTATGCCCATGCCAGGGTTCTATTTCCACGGAAATCTCAATGTCGGCTGGACGCCTTCCTCTCACATGCCCCCTTCTCCCTTTGGACCCTTTCTAGCGGCAAAGACCAGTCCTCGGCATTACTCCTTGGGGGACAATGACGTGGGTTTTGTGACCAGGTCAAATGGTTAGTTAGTTAGTTATTAGGTGTAGGTGTCATTCTCTTTGTTTTTAGACATGATCCGCTTTGTACTTTTCTGTGAGTTTGTTTCTTTCGATTATTTAGTTTTGTGTCTTTCTGATTTTCTTATCTCGTCACCACCAGCAGCACCACCACTACCATCATCATCATTGTCGTCGTCGTCGTCGTCATCGTTATCCTTAAAATCACCATCATCATCATCATCATTATCACCACCATCATCATCAACATCATCGCAACCACCACCACCACCATCATCATCATCATCATCATCAGGGGGAGCAGACATGTAACGGGATCCGAGGGATAATATATGTTATTATATTTACTCCACGGTTCCGTCACACGTTTAGTCTTTAGAGGATGATATAAGGTCCGAAAGTGAGAAAAGGTGATAGAAAGTGCCTGTATTGGCTCGTTAAAATAACACAAACTAAC
>JARBEQ010172762.1:0-12891 GCA_030265355.1 Tritonia tetraquetra
CTCTCTCTCTCTCTCTCTCTCTCTCTCTCTCTCTCTCTCTCTCTCTCTCTCTCTCTCTCTCTCTCTCTTTCTTTGTTTCTCACTCACACAATCTCTATCTTAGTCTCTCTCTTTCTCCATCTCAAAGACTTTTTCTCCCATTCTCCACTCCATTTCTTGTATTTTCATCATCAACGCTGGGAGCAAACAACACAGTAGTAACACAAAAGCTAACACACAAACAAGGGCATATTACTACTACTCTAAACAAACGTCACATCTGAAATGATCAAATTCCTACATTTTAGTAGTAATCTACACATTAGTAGCTAGCTACATAAACATGTTGAATGTAAATAGGTTAGTAAATAAGTAATAGGATAAAAGGCTGGGTTGGTTATTGAAAAGAACAAAGAACTTAATAGTGAATAAACAATGGATTGAGTCGCTTAATTGACAAATAAATAGATGATGGATGCATAAATAAATCGATAAGCTGACGTAGGAATAAATAAGTAAATAGATAAATAAATGAATAAATAAATAAATAATAAATATAAATGTTTGTCTTTAATAACAGATAGGTAAACGATACGATAGAAGTAAAATAATATAATATGAACATTAGAAAAATGAAAAACTGTGGTTAAATTGATTAGAATTAAATGACAAAGAAATCTCATGCACTCACAGCATGCTGCATGCTCGTCTGCTCTGTGGCCTCCGAACCTGTCGTCTGCTGCAAATCCGGGTCAAACTTTGCCCATAAAGCATCAAACCTTTTCGAGTAACCCTTCATAGTATTCGTTGAACCAGCCTCGTTCGGTGACCCCGTCGACTTTTTACGCCCAAGGGTTGGACCGAATGCTCCGTTAGGACTCAATTTGAAATCACCTTTATCGTCACTTCCTGGAACATCGGACGCACTATAAACGGACTTTTTCCTCGACCATGAAGCTTTGGCCTCATTTGGTTCACTCATGTTTCGTCTTTTGTCTAATACGTCTTGCATAAATTTACTTTTGCTTTTCCGTCTTTTTCCGTCATGTCGGTTGGACGGTTGGAGTTTGTTTTCGTTGTTGGATCTGCCGCTTTCCGGCGATAAAGATGCGTTGCTGGAGTGAGTGTCTATTCTGTATGTGCTGTGCTCTACATTGTGTGTACTGTGCTCTACACTGTGCACACTGGCACGGCGAGGCGAGAAAAGGCTGTTCTCAGATTTCTTGGCGCCTTCCAAAGACGAGGTAGATTCATTTCCAAGACTGAATTTTCTATGAGGAACGAGCATGTGGTTAGCGGTGGACAGCTCTGTCGTTTGTGGGAGTTGTAAATCTGGGGTGATGTTTGCTGGAGATGTTGAAGATTGATTGAGAATGTGTTGTGTCGGTGCTGTGGTGAATGGTGGTGAGACTGTGTTTGGGGTTGGTGATGTTAGAGATCGTGCCTCAGAGGGTCTGTCTGGGGCTGCGGAGGCTATGCTTATCGTGCTTGATCCCAAGCTCTGGTCTGAAGCACCTATGCCACTTTCGTCTGGCTCTAAAGGAATTTCAGATAAGATTCGACACCTCACATGACCCAAGGCAGTCCTGGTGTCAATAATTGTTTCGGGAAAAGACGAGTAAGGTCTTGCTCCGGCAACTGCTGATGATGAAGAAGATGACATGAAAGGCGATGCTGATTGGTGGAATGAGTCACGTGATTGCAAGGAATGAATATTTTCTTGATGATGATGGTGATGATGCAATAAACTCGTGTCCTCTTCTGTCTCGTGTTGTTGTTTCTCCAAATCCCATTGTCTTTCCTTTGCTCTTTCTTCGTAGCGTTTCTTCACAAAGTCTACAGTGTCGGAGGATTCTGATTCGGCCATCTCTCCATGTGACATGTCATCCTCGTAGTTATTTGCCGAGAACGAGAAAGCAGGAGGAGGGTGTAAATCTGAGGGTAGATTTAACGACTCGGGCACTCTAGCGCTGACCAATGGGCTGAACACGTCATCTTCAACGTCATGGTGTCTGGCAGATACTGGTTTGCTTCCCTCATTGGCCACAGACGGACAGGGAGTGCTGTGTGGGACTTGGTCCATGGACGACACGAATTCGTTAACTCGTATTCTGGGATTTGATTCCTCTACCCTTGCATAATCGACGTTGCTGGTGTCTTTAACAGAGTCAGTTTTGGAACTACGAAACGTTTCCGATTTGGCCACATAAAACTTCCCTTGAGAATCCCCTGCTACGTCAGAATCAGAATCTATTTCTCGCACGGATGATGCGTAAATAGTATGCATTGCTGGACTTTGGGGTGCTGCAAAATCTCTGGCGTGTCCACTACTGTTGTAGTGCTGACGCAACTCGTCGAAGTTGATTTGTGTTGTGTGTCGCCGGTCTTTATCCAAACGTTTGTTTCTAGCCATCTTATTTGACTGGAGATCTGACAAAGCGCTCACATCTAAAGATACCCGAACACACACCTCCTCGGACTTGGGATTTGGACATGGTGTGTTTTCAGTCTGTATGGAAGATCTGTCGTTTTCACAATTCCTGTTTTTCGTGGATGATCGTCTGTCCATAGAATTCGAAGGAGATGAATTTGAACTGGAGAAAAGGTCCGTATTGAATTTTCTAACATTTTCGGGAAAAAGTTTATTATCATTAAGTTTTGATACCAGGTCACCAGGTTGTAAAGAAAGCGACGACCCTAGAGACGTTCCACTTTCTTCGCTCGATTCGACTCTTTTTACAAGTTCTGATACAGTTTTACGATCAAAAGTTCCAGATATAATTTCACTGCCACGTCTTGATCTGGAAGAGCTCCTAGAATTAGGCAAACTGTTTTCCCTTGAGGAAAAGTCTTTGACCCTTTCTGCCACTCTCCCTCTGTTTATGGAGGGCTCGCGAGATTCCATCGGTGATTTTGGTATTTCTGTATCCGAGTTTTCTACGCTCGATAGTCTATTTATCACTGCGCTGACAAGCGGACTTGGAGGAAACGCTCCTGATGAAATCCACGGGGAATTGGGGCGAGTTTTTTCCTTTGGCGTTCCGAGCGATTCAGTGGATGATGCACTCGAATCCGTCCCTGCAAATTTGTCTCTCATCTCCATAAAGGGAATCCCACCCGTTGTCAAACGTCTGTATTGCCTGCCCTCTCGTCTACGCACTTTATTTATAGAAATGACATCAGTTTGTGATATAGACTGTGACAGATCTTCGAGTTTGTTTGTAGCATCTTGAACTGTCCCATCAGAATTTTTACATTCTGTATCCGAAGACTCTACCGTTATCAGCATTTTTGTCGGTTGTCTAGACAAGGTCGATGGCGTGGAGGTCAGTTCTGGACTCCAAGGAACCTCCTCTTTAACCACCGATTGCCCGGGACCAAATAACCGCAAGCGTTCAGCTGCCCAGCTATTTGTTGGTAAAGGTTTGGGTTTTTTCTTTTTTCTTTCTCGATCTTTTTCTTTCTTATCTTCATCGGCTTCCTGAGCAATAACATCAATGAGTCTGTCCTGTAACAGAGAGGCGAACTGTTTTTGTGATTGCGTTGGATTTCGTTTTTCAGGAGGCTTGATGCTTTCTGTTGAAGAGTCCAATTTCTCTTGCATTTTGGAAATTCTCTCCGCAACTGAAAGAGTTGTTTCTTTGGATGATCTAGACGAAAACTGCGCTCCTCGTTCTAAAGACGCACCTATACTATCTGCATGTCGTGAATGGATGGGCAGATGACCATATAACGAAGAACTGTCGGAGAAGGACGTATTGACTGAGTCAGTGTCAGACGCAATCATGTTGCCAAACGAATCCAGGTCAAACGTGTGTCGAGGCTGTCGGTCTGTGGAAATGACATCTTTGAGAAAATCTGTTGCCCATGACTTGATGCCCATATCCCTCGAGGATAGCTCACCGCTTCTCACACTCATAGTGTCAGATATATTATCTAGGCTATTGGTTGATCCAAGATTTGGCACAGCAGAGGAGGCAAACGAAGACTTTTCTGCAGAAAACGAAGGTATGTGTTGTTTAGGTTTCATTTTAGAGGCAAAAGCTGGCAAAGCATTTTGTACGGTAGTCAGGGCTTTGGCGTTGAACCTCGGTCTTGGAGCTTGAGGCTTTCCGTCCGTTACATCTTTAGCTATGCTGAGTTCAAACCAAAGCTGTGTGTTTGGAGTCTCTGTATGAAGCAACTTGGAATCACCAGGCTCGTCTGTGATGGAAGACACATCGATTTCCTCTAGAGTTGGGGGGTCCAATGGTAGATTGAGAGAGAAGGGCGATGCGCTAGCATTCAGGCTGAATTTGTTGGCGACATCTATTATTTGTTTGTTTATGGAGTGTTTTGGGGTGTTTTCAACGTCAATAGTCTTCAGGTTGGATTTTTCCTCTGATCCGCCCTTTGTAAAATCACTGTATGTCATCGAATCCTTTTCAGTGCGGGAAGGAATGGATGCGTTAATTCTATCGCTTTCTACTAAATCAGTAAGGTTTTGTCTAAACAAACTTCGTACTTCAGCTAGAGATCCGCCTTCTTGTGACCTTGAAACAAGTTTCTTCCCAACTACGCTGGCGCTTTGAGGTGCGGGTTTCACTGAATTTCCTAAATTTTCATTCTGAGACAAGCGCTTCATGAGAACTCTTTCCACTTCCTGACATTTTGCTTTTTTCTTTTCTTCTCTGCTACTATTTGCAGGTCTTATTCCTTCATCGTGACTTTTAGGTCCAGATTCGGTGACTTTTGACCCCACAAACTCGAAAGTTTTATTCACTGCATGCTCAATTTTGTTTGAGTTATCAAATGCTGCTGCTTCTTCAGGAGACTTCGATTGATTGGCCATAAATGGAGTAGATTTATTTGACGTTTTGCGCTCAATTTGTTTTGAGATATCAACATTTATTTTTTCTTGCAATGTTTCTGTCAGTGTGTTGTGGAAAGAAGCGATTTCTTTAACTGACTTTATTTTCCCTTGCATTCCTATCGGTGGTTTTGAAGAGGCGATTTCAGAGTCAGTATTAAAGGAGATGCCGATCGCAGTTTTACGTCTTGACCTGTCGGGCTTTGGAGCGACAGTCGGTGGGGCTTTTTTGGTGGGCTTTTCTCCTGAACTGTTGACATTTGACGATGCGGTGGATTCTGTGTGATTGTGGTGGGGGGTTTGGTCCAGATGGAGACTGTTTCTTCGTGTGGAGAGCTTAGAGTCAACGTTATCGATGGAGGAAACGACAAAGGAAGTTTTGAATTCTATGTGTTTAGTGTTTTTATTCTCCTGATGAGTCGATACTAATATTTCTTTGCCTGTCTTATTATCTTCCTTGGGTGGTTCACATTTTGGTTTTGTAAAATTCCTTTCTCTGCTTCGATTTTCATCTCTTTTTCTCATCCAGCTTTCTTCACTCTTTTTCTGTTTCTTTTCATCCTCGTCTAGTTGACACCAGAATGACCGAATGCTCTTTCGTCGGTCTTTAGTGACGACAGTTGTAGGCACACCCCCTTCATTAGAATTCCGTCGTGAATTAGGCAGGAAATTTGTCCTGTCAGGTTCTATGTTGCTTGACTCTGTTTTTTCCTCTCTACCACTAAGAATAACGGACAATATTGACTTCTTAGAAGACGAAATAGACTTTTCATCACCTAGTGTGATATCTTCTGTCGCAGTTTTCACTTTCTCAGATGATTCTTGTTTTGAATTAATGTATCGCTCAATCTGAGATAATTGGTCGCTTTTATTTACATTGCTGGAAAACATTGAATTTTGACCCTGAATTGATTCCATTAGTTCAGGTTCTACATTTGAGAGCACATTTTCATTTCCTGCTGGTTCTTCGTCGGTGTCTTCTGAAGAAGTCCTCCTTAAATCATTAGGATTGAACTCTTTCAGTTCAGACAAAAGTTGTTTGCGTAATTCTTTGAATTCGGATGGCAGATCCTCGTGTTCAGCTGCCTTCTTATTAGGGGAAAAAACCATTTCGGTAGGAATAAAATAATTCTCACATGGCTGTTCTTCAAACACAAATTGTGACGACGGCTTGGAGAAATAGTCAACCTCTTCCACGTCTAACTTTTGCAAAACATCGTCGTTTAGTGCCGTGCGCAGATCATCGGTATGTAGTGCAGTGTGCAAAGCGTCGGTGTGCTGTGACGACATATCAGAGTAAGGCATACTGTCGGGGTCTGCGTCGCCATGTTCAAAAATTTCTTGTCTGTGATCTTCATCGTACTCAAAGCTGATAAAGAACTCATCGTTGTCGGGCAGCTCGTGGCCGTGGGGTATGTTATCAGAGTGGACAATATCTTTGTCGTCTATATGTCCATGGTGTTCTTTAAACAGTTCCCGGCGTCTTGCTGACTCAGTGACCACCATGTACTTCTCTCCATCAATGCTGTCGTCATCATCATCATAATCATCCTCATAATCATCCTCATAATCATCACCATCATCGACATCTTCTTCCATCACATTTGGACAACTCTGGTTTGGGATTTCCGGTAACTGGTGGACGGGTTGGATATGTTCAGTATCCGAGACAGTCCCACTGTTTGGTGTGTAATAAATTATTCCCTCATCCCCTCCCATCTCCTGCCACTTGTCAGTCAGTTCATCCCTTGGTGTGAACGGAACGTCGTTGTCTTCAATAACCTGTTCAGCCATCATAACGGCCTCCTCTTCCATATCATCATTACCCCACTCTTCTGCCTCCCCTTCGTCATCCATTTCGTCGGATAAATACTGAAGAATATCTTCGCCCATTTCATTCATCGAGTGTATTATATCCACCGACTCCTCTTCTACTTCAAAGTACTCATCTCCGTATTCCACCACCCTGCTGCTGTCAAGACCTTCTTCAGACCCATCCGATGAGTAGTCCTGATCCGACAAAGAGCCATCCATGCACCGATCGCTATCAAAATCCCCTTCTTCAACATGTGCAAATTCAGAATTACTAATGTGAGATTCCCTGAATTCGTCTTCCTCTTGGGACGAATCGTTTAGAAAATGCAGAGGGAGTTTTAAATCAGAGTTATCGTTTCCTGGACTGTTAGTGTCGTCCACGTGAAAACCAGGTATGCCCAATTCGCCAGGGGACATTCTTTCTTCAGTGTATTCCCCCTCTCTAGCGTAGTATAAATCTTCATCCATGGCAGCGACGTCATCTAGGCAGTCAATAGCCGTGACCGATGTGCTGTCAGCATTGGACACTGTGAACGCATTGGAAGAACGATGGTATAATGTTTGTCTGCAGCCAATGTCTTCTTGTAGCCATTCTTGTGTTTGAAGTTTTCTTTTTTCTTCAAACACTTCCTCTTCTTCTTCATCGGGAATTTCACCCATTACGTATCCTGTTGCTTCGTTGATCTCGCTTTCAGCACAATCTGCAGATACACTGGACCTAAGGCTAAATCCGCTTTCTTTTCTACATAATGGCGTGGCATTATCAAGTTTACCTCTCGGCGTTGCTAGTTCTGCATCTTGATCAGAGTAGGCGTCAGGGATATCTTGGTAATCAATTTCATTTTCGGAGTAGTCATCCTGATCGGACCCACTGTCCATGTTTGATCTAGTTGACCAGTTAGACCTGTAGCTGCCCACTCTTGGGGATGTCTTTCCAGAAGAATATTGAGCTGCGGTGGAGCCCCGCTGTGAGCGGGGAGATCTGGAACCCTGAGAATCGCCATCATCTGACGGGTACTCTGCAGATAGTAGCTCGGGATTTCTGGAGTGGGCAGCTATCGTTGGCTCGTCGTCCGGAATGTACTCCCGAACACTTTGGCTAGGATCGTAGTACTCCATATCTTCGGCCGTGTTCAAAATAGGCTGACTCTGACTTCGTTGCATGGCATCAACCGAGGAGTCGAATGGTGCCAAAAATATCGGAAATGGCCTATCGGTGTATTGCTTTTTGTGCAAGTCCGACTCTTTTGACTTGAGTTTCGAATTAAGCTTGCCAAATAATTCGTCGAGTTGTTTTTTCTTCTCCTCGGAATATCGGTGCGACTCTTCTTGCGTCTTTGGTGAAAGTTTTGACTTTTTAATATTCTTTTGGTCTGCGCTGAGTCTTCTGATGCTGTTTACGACCTCGGGAGTTTTATGGTCATTCTGCTGGAGTTCCTGTTGTAGCTCTGTCATCCTAGATTCTATCGTTTTGTGTCTAGTTTTGGAGTTGTCATTACATTCCTGTTGATCCTTTTCTTCTGTATCCTTTTCGGATCTTGACGATTTTATGACGATTATCTTTCTCGACGGATTATTTGGGGAAGAATCTGTCTCAATGTGTACATCCTCTTTTGAGTCCGGCATCTTGGACCAGATAGAAGTCATTTGAGAGATCTTGTGCCCCGATCTTCGGGCATTTATCTTTTTCTTCTTGGGGTTAAAGGGCATGTCAGATTTCACACCCAAAAAACCAGACGATGTTACAGAGTCAAGACTGTAGTCGGAATCTACGTGTTCTTTGTCTTTCATTTTGTCAAGTTCATGTTTCTGTCTTCTTCTTGGAGATAACAATATGGCTGTAGAGATAAAATGATCGGTCAGGTCATTTGTAGTCAAAGTAATCCCAGGAGCAAAAGGTGTCGGAGTCATTACTAAGTTTTCTCGACTGCCCTCATGGGCAGTATCGGTCAAAGTCGTATTGTTACTAATCCAATCTCCGTAATCGCTGTCCAGATTTTCTACAGACGTGCCCACACTTACAGAGTTTTGAGCGGAGGAGACATCATCGCCACTGAACATGGATTCATTTTCGGACATGCTCTCAATTTTGGGGACAGATTTAGGAGATAGAGGTTTGGTAAGTCCTTCATTATTCGATTTCTCGCTCTTTCTCTCAATCACATTTGCCCTCCGTTTCTCTGGGTTGTAAATAATGTCTTCTTTATCACTAGTGAATGGAATGAAATGGTCGTTATCATCGGAAGAGCTTTCAGAAGGGGTTCGCGGCGATGCTCTCGTTCTAGATCTAGACGATGATCTTCTTAAATCTCGTTCCTTCGCAGTAGATCTCGTCTTGTGTCTGTTGATTGATGACTCCCTAGATCGGTTTTCTTGTGTCTTAACTTTTAAAATAGATTTGAGCGGATGAGGTTCCGATGAGCTGTCAGTTTTGGATGTATCCTCTTTGACTACATCTGGTAGTGTTAGGGTCTCGTCTGTTGGATGTATTTCGCTAGAAGAAAATACAGGGATAAATTCGTCGGTGCTCATAAGTTGGTCTTGTTGAGAAGCTGGGTCGACGTTCTGTTGATCTTTTGCAGGGAAAATATCGTCATAAGATGAACACGACCCCAGTTCAAAGTCTGTGAACCTCTCCATGGTATCGTCGTGAGACAACTTCGCTCGATTCGATGCCACGATATCGCTCAAGCGATCTTCCAAGTCAGTATCCGATGAAGAAGGGAGAGATCTCAATCGGTTTGCCGAGTGCTGTGCTCTGTCATCGGTTGCTGAATGGTTATTGTGCTGACTTTCTTTTTGACTATTGGACATTTTGTCCTCTTTTCCTCCTGGGGCTCCTTTAGGTGAGTACAAGAAACCCTCACTTTGGCCCAATTGTTCTTTCCTTTCTGCCTCCAACGCTCTGACTTTAGATTTGACATCGATTTTTGCACATACATCTTTATTTCTGTCTTGAGTTTGTTTAACACTAGCTCTTGTGTCTTCATATTTTCTGTCAAAGACATTTGTGTACACTTCGGCTTTTTCAATGACATTTTTAACGGCGTTATTTTCACTTGGTTTGAGTGTTCCCAACGAGCTGGGAACAACAGCATTCGAGGCGATTCGCGCTTCCTCGGGTATTGATTGTTCTGGGAGGGCGCCTAATGGCGCTTTTTGCTGTCGAGAACTTCTTGGTGTTTTCAGTGGGCCTCTGGGCGTTCTTTGCTTGGCGCGACTCTGCCTTTCTTGTCTAGGAGTGTTCTGGGTGGGCATGCATGATAAAAAGAACATGAAGGGAATGGAGGCAACATGCAGGGTGAGGGGTGGATACGGTTAAGATAAGTAAAGCATGCAATGCCATATCATGCAATGATAATAAGGATAACATCAACAACAACAAAAATAATAATGATAATAATAATAATAATAATAATGACAATAATATTGTGTTGTTTTTATCGAAAATTAAAAGGGCCGAATTGATCTATAGAGTCACATTCATCATCATCGTCGTCGTGGCCGTCAACAATGAATAGTTCAGAGTCATATTATCATTTGTTTTCATAAAAATCACACATGCAATAACATTTAGGATGCTTTATATAATAACATGCTCGACTAGATCACAATCCAAAATGTCTTCTACCAATCGTTTGTCATAGTTCAAGCCAGCAAGAACACGCACCATGCAATGTTTGACGTATGTGTTCACTTCGTCACACCTACCTGTTGTTAACATCAGCGAGCTTCCTTCAGAGTACATAGAGCATTACGCTAGTTTTCCTCTGTACAATATACTTGCTTCCCCCATTTTCTTTTTTCTCATCAAATACATTTTTTCTATCGAACCCATGTAAGCACGGGAGAAAGCCCTATGTTGAATGAAGAGTTGAGCATAGTCTTGATTAAGACTGCAAGACAAGACAAGCAGGTGATCAGCCTACTGTGTAATCGATCACTTTAGATAGGTTCAGTACTTAATTTGGCAACTGCATCGGCAAGATGTGGCTTTGATATTCTTTTCAATCGCAACGGGATCTTTAATGTGCTAAGCATCGACACAAAATGAATACCCCCCCCCCCCCCCCCCCAAAAAAAAAAACCCAAAAAAAACCCAGCAAAAATATAAAATAATAAATAAATTAATTAACATTTATATAGCACATCCTCACGGACTACTCCATGCTCTATGTGCTTTACAATGACACATTTCCCCCTTAGTATTTGAACCTAAAGGTAGAACGACGCTACCGCCGGGATACGACGGATCGGACCGTCTTCCATCTGACAAGAATGTGCTCAGACACTGAAGTGACTTTACAGGTAATTAGACGTCGGGATGAAGCAAGAGAGGGAAAATCTTTTTAAAAAATACCTATCGTTACTTTTTCTTTGTCTCGGCACATTCTTGTCTGGCGACGTTAACGTGGTTTTACCCTTACTCTATAATTCCACATCGACCCTAAGATGAAGTACAGTCGACTACGCTTAAGTTGATGTGTCGATGGGAGAGTGGGAAAGAGATCGATACATCCGTAGTTCAACTCAACCCGTAGGCTGGACTTCACTTGATGTCTGTGCTCGTTCCCAAGGGGGAAATAATCAACACAATCGAAGATCAACTCAAGCGACTTCAACTTAAGCAACTTCAACTTAAGCGTAGTCCAGTGTATACGGTAGTCCTGAATTTATTTATTTTAAAATGTAAAACCGATACTGTCTTGTAAGACAGTCGTGGCAAGAGATAAACGTACCCTTTTGCGTTTCTCTTCTGCCAGTTTCTTCTCCTCCTCCTGTCTTCGTTTCCTGCCTTCTTCTGCCCTCTCTCTTTCTGCTTCCGCTGCTTCCTCCTCTTCTCTTCGCCTTCTTTCTTCGGCTTCTCTTTCAGCTGCAGAATTATCTTCCTCAGCAGGGGCGGCGGGCTGGAAAATATGATGTCAAGAAATATTGAAATAGGAAAATATGATGTCAAGAAATATTGAAATAGGAAAATATGAAGACATGAAATATTGAAATAGGAAAAGATGGACGATTTGAATGGGTGTTATTGTAATCGATCAATTTCAGAATACTTTAAAAAATAGAAAAATTATGTCGATTTCAATTAGCATACATGTAATCGTTGCTTGTTAATACTTATTCAACTTTGATACATATGGTGCTTTGAAATAATAATATCTAGACAATTTAATTTGGTGCTACTGAAACTATTGGTTGGTCAATAAGTAACGTAAACAATCTTACTTCATCATAGAGGAAGATATAAATGTAACCACTTCACTTAAGTCGTTATAATATATTCTCCCCAATTTAGCAGTGAGTAAAATACTTATTACTGCGGTTTCATTAATATCATTATTGATGACATGGAGGGGAAAACAGCATACTACAATCTCCAGTTTTTACAAGTGAAATTGGCATTTTGATTTTATCAAATTCAGATTTGACCAATTCAGTATTCTTTCGTTACCGCAATGACCAACAATGGTAATGATGACCATAGTATATAGTTATGCTATTGTAACATGAATAAATGCAGTATAGAGTTTCTAATATAAAAACCATAGGCCGCCTTTTGTTTGTGGACAGGGGCACATTTTCATATCATGGCGATGATATCATAATCACTACCTAATCATTCAAATGTAAAATGATGATGATGATGATGATGATGGTGATGATGATGATGATGATGATGGTGATGATCGAGAAACAATAACAACAGTGACACATTTATCACCACCACGATTGAGACAACAAGTCAAGACAGGGAAGACAACCCTGCCTGTCTCTAGACTACATTACACTCCTTACTTCATGACACAAAGCAGGATTCAAATTATGGTCACAAACATACACACAAACAGAATTATAGAAATACAACATTGCATTATACGCACAATGCGTGACGTCATGTGAGCATATCATTCAGTCTAGATTATAGTTTACCAGCCGCCAGAATACACGTCTTATAAACGTACAGTTGAGGGCATGAAGTTGTGGCAAGGTGGTTCTATTTTTTAAATTTTTTAAATTTTTTATATTTTTTATATTTTTTATATTTTTTATATTTTTTATATTTTTTATATTTTTTATATTTTTTATATTTTTTAAATTTTTTATATTTTTTATATTTTTTATATTTTTTATATTTTTTATATTTTTTATATTTTTTATATTTTTTATATTTTTTAAATTTTTTATATTTTTTATATTTTTTATATTTTTTATATTTTTTATATTTTTTATATTTTTTATATTTT
>JARBEQ010172873.1:0-12887 GCA_030265355.1 Tritonia tetraquetra
TTGGATCAGAGAGTTTCAGACAAGCAGGTGATCAGCCCACTGTGTCCACAACTCTTTACTGGCACCATGAGTAATACGTTGATCGGTATTAATCAAATACGGGCCAATAAACAAATTACTGTAGCCCTTGTGGGGGTACCCCCTCAGCTATTGAAAAAAACTGGGAGGTTTAACCACTCTGGGCAGTTTCCTTGAAGTCCCTTATATTCGGTTGTGTTGATCTTTTCCACTCCCCGACATCAACTAGTGTAGTCGACTAGAGTTGTAAGCCTCATGTCCGACATCTGTGGTAGAACATGGAGCAGGTACCAACGCTTCATTGGGTGAGAGGGGAAAGGAAATGTATAAACTTTCAAAAGGGACAAAGCATATGGATGTAGAACGTTTCGGGCCACAACGCCCTTCTTCAGCAAACACCTGTCGCCAAGCGAGGTATAAGGCGTAATTGAATTGTTGGATATTTCTACGTCTCTGTGCTTTGTCCCTTTTGGATGTTTATACATTTCCTTACCTCTCTTACTCAGCACCCCCTATTTCATTGTGCACATCATAAACACAGGGATATTATTATTATTATCATTATTATTATTATTATTATTATTATTATCATCATCATTATTAGACACTAAAGAAAAAAAAAGTTAGCAAAAGCTCAATGAATTAATTCAATGTTTTATTTTATTATTACCCAAACATATCCCAGTACACACCTATTGCCACAGTCACCTGAAGGTACCTGGTGACCTTTGAGCCCCAGGTTTCTACCTTTCAAGTGATACCTGTCTCATCTTTACATTTTAATAATTCACAGAGTTATATCATCATTCACAAATCCTCTTACGTGGCAAAATCTGGCAACAATGTCCTTATTATAGTTAGATGTTTATTACCAAGGCAACAGTATATATTGCTATGGCACTTAATAACACCTAATAAAATATGTGACGCTCATCGAGCCCAATTCGAGGTTCGGACACAGTGGGCTGATCACATGTTTGTCTTATCCACCTGATCCAAACGCTGGATATGGAGGCAGGCACAACACTGCTTGGTGGCGGCAATATGCACTATGGATAGCAAGACTAAACATCACCAGGTTTTTTCCTTTCCAGTAAAAATTTGTCTCATCTTCATATCCTAATATTATGATGTATTTGGAAGTCATTGTTGTAAATGCCCAGAGTGGTAGAACCACCCAATTTTTATCAATAGCTGAGGGGGTACCCACAAGGACTACAGTGATTTGTTTATTGACCCATCAGTGTATTGCTCATGGTGCCAGTAAAGAGTTGTGGACACAGTGGGATGATCACCTGTTTGTCTGAAACTTTATGATTCAAACAGTTTCCAGCTCTGGTTTAAGTCGTGTTAAGGTGTTTGTTTTCCAGCTTATAACTCAATTCATGAATTCATACCTTCGGGACCAGCTCATGGTTTGTTCGTTTGATCGAACCCCATTAATACAGCAGAGCAGTGTTGGGGCCAGCCCTATGTTGTTCAGTCATGAAAGGCACAGAGATACCTGCCATAAATGCAGGCACCCGACCACCAAACATGACTAAACACAGAGCCAGAAACTCTTTGGATCAGAGAGTTTCAGACAAGCAGGTGATAAGCCCACTGTGTATTAATCAAAGACAGGCCAATAAACACATGACTGTAGCCCTAGTGGGTACCCCCTCAGCCATTATTGATAAAAACTGGGAGGTTCTGTTATTCTGGGCGGCCAAATCATTGTAATGGATCACATTATATCATATAATTGTAAATGTACATATTTACAATAAGTTTTCATAACACATGGATTCATGGAGACGTTCTATAGTAATACATAGTCACAATGGCTGTGCATTCTTAACATGATATATAGCTACATAATATACAGAGTTTGGTAGTTATATATATACAACATATATTCTTTATAATAACAAGATGAGATCATGCAACTTTGCGGTGAAAACTGTAATTTTAAATTTTCCCTATAGGTTAAAACGTCACTGCTTCTGGTCCTGCAGCATGGACACCCGGTGTCGCTTTGAAATCCAGCCCCATAGTGCTGGCCCTACACTATAATGGCAAAAGGGAACTGGATAAGAAAGAAGAAAGAAAGAACTCTGCCTCAACCAGGATAAAAGGTCATAAGGCTAAACAGTCGTATCATTCCTGCACCGCCTTCAAGAGAAAAATTCCTAATTTCCACCCAAAACATATTCACGATTATCAGTCCTAAAGCAATTTCACTTGCGGCTCAGAGAAGTTAGAGCAGGAACTTTATAAAAATTCATCCAGCTGGTAGGACAAAATTCCAGGCCTATTCCTAAGCACAAATACACATTGTAGGTATTTTCAAGGACGCAAATACTAATTCCAGGGCTTATCCCCAAACACAAATACACATTTTAGGTATTTTCAAGGACGCAAATTCTAATTCCAGGGCTTATCCCCAAACACAAATACACATGGTAGGTATTTTCAAGGACGCAAATACTAATTCCGGGGCTCATCCCCAAACACAAATACACATTGTTGGTATTTTCAAGGACGCAAATACTAATTCCGGGGGTCCCAGTGGCGCAGAGGTACGTTTCTTGCCTCATAAGCGAAAGGTACATGGTTCGATTCCTGGCAATGTCGATTATTTTTCTCCGTGAAACTCGGTGAAAACCTATATGCCACTCCCCTGGTCCTATTCAGGTAGATGGGATCAAGAACCTAGTCCTATCGGAGACGGACGATAAACTCGGACGTCCCGTGTGCACGTTGTGCACATTAAAGAACCCTTGGCAGTTAAAAATCGATAAGAGTAAACCGCAAGGCTGCTGTCCAGGCAAAATTAATTCCTACCACAATGGTCACATTGGGTTGATCACCTGCTTGGCTTAATATCATGATCCAAAGAAATCCAGCCTCATAGTGCTGGCCCTACACTGTAATGGTAAAACGGAATTGGATAAGAAAGAAATATTATTCATGTCCTTTGTGAAAATGGTGGGCTAGCCATAAGAACAACAGTAATTTGTTTATTGGCCTGTCTTTGATTAATACTGTTCCACATATTGCTCATGGTGCCACAAAGAGTAATGGACCCAATGGCCCCAAAACTTCTTTGCGGTACTAATACTATTAGTAATAGGGTTCAATCAAACAGACAACAAACAAATATATATTGTATTATTCCATGTTCTCAAATGCCACATATCTTTCAGGCATCAAATTCATGACATAATAAAAGAACTAAACGATCATTTTTGCACAAGGAGTTCCATAGATATGTATATAATAATATATGCATAGAGTATAATATCAACATGGTTTCAACAAACTAGAAGACTTCACATGAATCTCTATGGCAGAGCCTTGGACACTCTAAAAGATCCATAGAAAAATGTCAGACACAAGCCGGATTTGAACCTTAGGCCTCTGAATCCAAAGTCGAGGTGAGTGACTGTAAAGTATAGCATTTATACAACACACATCCATGTATCCACAAGGGCTTACAGTATTTTGTTTATATTGGCCTGTCTTTGATTAATACTGATCAGTGTATTGCTCGTGGTGCCAGTAAAGTGTTGAGGACAGAGTGGGCTGATCACCTGCTTGTCTGAAACTCTCTGATCCAAAGAGTTTCCGGCTCTGTGTTCAGTCGTGTTTGGTGGTCGGGGTGCCTACATCTATGGCAGGTATCTTGTGTGCCTTTCATGGCTGAACATAGGGCTCGCCCCAAGACTTCTCTGTGGTATTAATGGGGCTTGACCAAACAAAAATCCATTTACATGCTCTATGTACTTAAAAATGTTTTATTTTCACCCTTGACTAATAGAGTCCAGTATCCTTCTCAACTCATGGAGAGTATAGAGTGTGAGCTACCTGTTAGGCACTTCAGCACTAGCCTATTCTGGTGTGGCAAGGTAGGAAAATGTTTTAAGTGTCACAAAAACACAGAAAGTAGCCATAGAAAGAAAAGTGGAAAAGTTGACAGTTGGAATTGAACCCACACAGCGGCGTACGACAACACCGCCTAGCCAGAGACCAAGCTCTAACCAACTGAGAGGGGTGGCTAATTAGCTCAGTTGGTTAGAGCGTGGCCTATGTCTCTGGCTAGGTGTGGGTTCGATTCCAACTGTCGACTTTTCCACTTTTCTTTCTATGGCTATTTTTCTGTGTTTTTCTGGCACTTAAAACATTTTCCTACCTTGCTTGATCATTTTCTAGTGCCTGCTCCCTTTCAATTCGTTTATTCTGGTGTGATAGCTTTCACCTGATTCCAGTGAGATGAGCAAAGTATCTTACCCAACGACATGACGTCGGACAATCGGGACATGGTGGTCCTGACCGTAACCACAATCATCATTGCTTGACTTCACTAATCACCTCGGTGTACTATCCGTTTCACCATTGGCATCTGGTTTCATAATGAATAGTGATTAAGACCATTCAAGATTTAGACTTCCCTTTCAAATGATATTTCATATGTAGAGTCAAATGACTGTTTGTTATGTATGTCTTGTTGCATATTGAACAGGTATATGGCCTTTCTCCTGTGTGAACTTTCAAATGTTTGGTTAAGCTACTACTGGCAGGGAACGCTTTGTTGCATAAATTGCATTTAAATGGTTTTTCCCCTGTATGGTACCTCATATGGGCTGTTAAATAACTGTTGGTCGCAAATGTATTCCCGCAGACTGAGCATTCAAATGGTTTGTCTCCCGTGTGAATCTTCATGTGCACCACCAAGCTGCCATTGGTCGTAAAAGCCTTTCCACACACTGCACAACTACACGGCTTTTCCCCCGTGTGGCTTCGCATGTGAATATTTAGAGCAGAGGCATAAGGAAATACCTTATCACATACAGAACACTTGTGAGGCATGACGCCGGTGTGAAGGCCCATGTGGGAACGAAGAGTGGAATTTTTGGAAAAGGCCAGTCCGCAGGTCTCGCATTTAAATGGTTTTTCTCCCGTGTGTATCCGCATGTGTTCTTTTAAATGTGCCCTTGTTGTGCATCCTTTGTCACAGACTGAACATTTGAACGGCTTTTCCCTGGAATGGGTCAAATAATGTCTCTGAAGATCTTTGTTCGTTGTAAATGATTTCTCACACTTTGGACAGTCGCGCAAATCCTCACCAGTGTGAAGCTTTTTGTGTAGATTCAAATTACTGTTACTTTTAAACGCCTTGTCACATAAATGGCATTGGAACTGCCTGATACTCGAGTGACTCCTCATGTGGGCGTTTAACTTACTAATACTAGCGAATGCTTTACCACACAGTGAGCACTTAAATTCCTTCAGTCCTGTGTGATTTTTCATGTGTACTAATATGTCACCGTTTGTGATAAACTCTTTGCCGCACACGGAACATTTATATGGCCTGTCACCTGTGTGGATTCTGTTGTGAGTACGTAGGTGAGATGAGTGTGAAAATGCTTTGCCACATGTCAAACACTTATACGGCTTTTCACCTGTATGAACTCTTGTATGTAAAATCAAATGAGAACGCTGATAGAACTTCTTTCCGCATACGTCACACGTATATGGTTTTTCTCCCGTGTGAACACGCATATGTAAACTGAGATAGGCATTCTTGGCAAATTTTTTGTCACAAAGTGGGCACTGAAACGGTTTCTCTCCTGTATGTGTTCTATTGTGCACTTGGAGGTTGGCCAGATGTGCGAATGCTTTCCCACACGTTGGACAAGGATATGGCTTCTCCCCTGTATGTGTACGTATATGAACCTGCAGCTTACAATTGACTTTGAAGCTTTTCCCACAGATGCCACACTTAAACGGCTTCACAGGGTTATTGGTTTTCTCACATTCGTGGCCGCTGTCAGCATCCTCATCCCCACGACGCCAGTCTTGATCCATGTCTGACAAAAGGAAAAAAATGCAAGGTGGTAATACAAGAGGATATAATAATTGACTTATATTAGTTTTAACAAAGCTTAATAGCCAGTGCAATTTATTAATTTAATGCTTGGAAACAAGTGGATTCTTCTTACGGTCACCCACATGCAAAAGATAAAGTGAGGGCTGCTGAAGGTTGCCATCCCTTTGATAGCTATATTGATGATGCCAGAGACAAAGGGCTGCCTCTGAAGAAGTATATTGTATGGCAAAGGATAAAAAATGTGTTGATAGGCTATGGAAAAAAATTAAGTCACACAGTGGCCGTCTCAGTGCTGCCTAAACATGGTTCTTCTGTACCATTAAATAAATGGACAGAGTTGTCTGTTATTCAAAAGCAACATTTAGTTCATTTTTGTTGGTTGAATCTTTACGATATCCATAAAAAAAAAGGAGTTGGGTATCGTCTGCATAATATATTTTTTTTTAAATCTTGAGATAGTCCCGTTGTGACTAACGCCATCAAAAAATACATGTAGGTCTCACATGTTTTTACTTTATGTCACTCATAGGCTGCTGGCTGAAGAAGGGTAAAACTTATGTGTCAAAGTAAAAGAATTATATAGCGCATGTCTATGAAGTTCATTATGCTCCACAAGCTTTACAATGTATAGTTTAACCCGGCAGGCCATAACAATCCTGTATCCTTCTTGACTCCATGAGGAGTATACAGTGCGAGCTGCCTGGTAGGCGCTTCAGCACTAGAATTCTGACAAGATCTTTCAGAGTGAGTGCCTTACCTAAGGGCACAGCGCCAGAGTGGTCACCCATCCAGACTCTGATCACAATCAATGTAGCTTGACCACGCTGACCTGTTCAGCGTGCTAACCGTTCGTCCACCAGCGCCTCCTTTTGTATCATGTTTTTGGAAGTATATAAATTCATTTTCATGTCTTTCTATCACATCAAATAGAAAGTCCATCGGAATCTATATGTGAATGCTTCTAACAAAAGCAATTTGATTTCAAGGTCATTATTATGGTGTACTTCTACCATTCTTCAAAATAAAGTTATCAATTTTCTTTCAGTGAGAATTGATCGTGGACAAAAAAACTTGTCATGCAAAATCACATAAATTTCAATTGGCTCTGCCACCCAAGCAGGTTTTTTTGAATGCAGTTATTTCAATGTGGGTGACACAACAGGCATCATAAATTTCAACAAAAACATTTTCTAGACGTTTCTTGTTAATAAAATCCTAAATTAAAATAAAAACCCGTAAAATGTTTTTAAAATTTGAAAGCTTGTTATTCTATGAAATTTTTTCTCTCATGATGTGTTGATTTGTAATATATTCAAAGAGATAAAAAAACTTGGGAACTCGGCAACCACCATCAGAAAAACAGTGGAGAGATTCCAGTGTTGATGGAGAGAAGAAAGAATTATCATCATGAGAAAATGTAAAAAAGGAAAACAACCATTGACTTCACACAACAGTGATAGCCCTGAATAAAATTAAACTTTTATGTTGAGCAACTAAAATCAAACAAAACTTGGAAACTCACTTTGTTCAGATTCATCTAAGTGTTCCAAGGACTCAACACCATTTGGGGAGACCTGACCACCGCAATTCGACAGGGAATTTTCCTTGATATCTTCAAAACTGTTCGTTTCCTTGTTCATTGAAATTAAGAGGGTGACTTATTAATGACAGCGTTTTTTAATGAAAATATCTCATACAAGATAAAGCAAGAGGAAAGAATTAGAAAAATGTTATATCAAAAAAGGTTTGAGAGTTCAACTTCAAAATCAAAAGCTGTATATATGGACATTGGTTTCTGTCACTTGCTCTCATTTTAGTACTTTACATAATAATAGAAAAAGAAGTTCATGTCCCTCGTTTACTTCTATTCTTATCTCCTTCCTCATACTCATCATCATAGCCGTCTTGCTGGACATAGAGCGGGAAAATATTAAAACATGAATGCACAGCAAGCAGGTAATCAAAGTCAAGTATAAATAACCTGAAAAATTATATTAAAATAATTTTTTCACATCAGCTTTTGTTCAAAATCAACAAAATAAATTATAAAATTGTGGAAGTCTAGACTTACTGTCTAAAAGAGCAGAGTACAACAACTCAAAAGTTATTTTTCAAATTTTTCTGGGAAACATTTATGATCATCTTGAATTATTTTTTAAAAAAGAAATTATAATTGAAATTATATTGTTTTCAGATAATTACAAAACGTTCTATCGTGTGATACACGCTTACTTTTTTATTTCCAATTGAATTGTCTAATTCCAAAATACCATCATCTTGGTCCCTGCTACACGTGTCATGGGCAGCAAAACTTGAATCAGGATCCGTTGTTATGACACCGCTATCATCATTTTCTGAGTTCATGTTGTAAGAAGAAGTTTGACAGGGAGATGATATTGCAATGGTCAAACGCTGACAAAATGATCTGGCAGTGTCTTACACGAAATGAAAACGATTCGCTCACATTTCATCATTTCCTATATAATCAATTTGGATCCAATTCGTATTTTCTCAAGACAAATGCAGTTGACAAGAATTCATTTCTGCGGAAGAAAAGAAAACTTATCAGGAAACAATAAACAAGGAAAAACAAAATCCAAGTCTATTTTATGCAACTTCACTTCATCATTTTATCATCCGCAATATAAATCATTCAATGACGGTGTGCAGTGTATTACTGATACTATTATTAGCGATGTGCAGTGTAGTAGCGTACAGTGTGTCTGAGTGAGAGGAAGCTCTCTCCAAGGGCCACCCCTTAATTCTCAACGATTCCAAAACAAGGATTTTGAGATTGGGATCTCCATCGCCATGCTTCCTTTTTCTGCAGCCGTTTCTAACACAAGGGACCGATTTGAAATGTTATTTTTGCTTTTTTCATGTAAAGAAAAAGAAAAAATATTATAAAACGCAAGATTTTAGAGAAAAATCTGTTAATATTTTGTCGTCACTCCGAAATGTTGTGTATATTTTGCCATTTTGTTCTTCGACTGATGACACACGTTTAGACTCTCACAAGAACACAATTTTTTTGAATTTTTATTCCAACATATGAATTGGAATATGATTGATTTGTTTATAGATCAAAGAATGTAAATTATTTTCATGATATATATATGAATTCTCTTGTTGACATCCATTATAATGTTTGCAAATCACATGATCATAAAATAATTTTTTCCACCCATTAAGATCATACTTGTATGCTAAAACTACCTTATATAATTGATTGAATACCTTTAAATGGCAACACATTGTCATTGAATGATTCTTTCCTTGTCACGAATTGATTTTGTTCAAGCTGAATTGTTTTGCCCAGAAACAAGTAGATTTATTACTGATTGTTTTCATTTTTGCACACCATGTTTAAAACACCGACTGTAAATCCCACATTTTATATAGAATTTGAGCTTAATTCCAAAATATTATATACATGTTGTGATTATATAAAGTCTCTCTGCCAATTCAGGATTTATGAACCTTTTCCTAAATATGAGTTTTTTTCCTTCTTCGTGTCTGTAAAATGTATTTTTATGTGTGTTTTTACAACGTGTAAGTCTTCATTCGTTGTTATTCTTTTCTGTTGTGGTGTCAATAAAGTAAAAAAATCAGTTAAGTAATACTCAATCTATGTTCAATTCTCATTAAAATGAGGGGTCATTTGACATTATTGCTTGTATCATGTATGATCTGCTATGGTTCAGTTCAAAGAAGTCCTCTAAGAAATCAGACAGTCCTGGAATCCTTGAGAGTTTTAAGAGTAGACCCTCTGTCTGCTTTATAAAAATGAACTTCCATTTCTGTTACAATCATTTGATTAATAAAAATAGTGACTTTACTTCTGTTGGGATGGTGACAATGTCAATGAGTAAAAAGAGTCAGAGTCACTTGAGAGGCCAGTCAGCGGTATCATTGAGAGAGTTTAAAAGCCTTTGAGATGGGGACAGTCGAACGAGTGGGGAAGTGGCGTGTATGTTGTCGTGTGCCCAACAGCCAGGTGAGTCGGCTCGGTATGGACTTCCGGTAAGTGGATAGTTTTCACTGAGGCGTCTCATATAAACCATGGGTCGGCAGTGCCAAGTTGTTCTTACAATTTATTCAATCTCTACCCACCTGATGTGCAGACGGCATGCCAACCTTCAAGATCCCACGTGAGTGATAAACTTCGACTACGTCCAGTTCCAGACGACGACGTAGCTCAGCAGTGGGATCCACCCATATCTTTACCTAGTTGTCGTCTGTAACATTGTACAGTATTATTATGTTGCTGTTTATCACACGAAGATTGTGTGTGAGGCTTGGTTTGTATTGTTTATTGTTACATACAGTCTATAGTTATTGTAGTACAGGTTAGGGTGCGTAAAAAGTACGATGTCTAGATGATACGATTTTCACTACAAAAGCACATGTAGTAAACAGCTAAGAAGGCAAACATTGATCAAAATTTTAATTGGAAATATTAATATAATGCACTTCAACAGCTTGATATTAAATGAAGAAAGAACTGAGGATATTGACGAAAGGGACAACAAAACGAATAAATAATACTTCTTTTTACCTCCACCTCTAAGAGCTCTTTAACAAAAAGAAGTGTTGCGTAATATTTTTTTTATACACGGGAAATTTCATTGTACGTCTATTATAAAAGTTGTGTTTGTGTTTGTTCGTTGTTGTTTCTTGTCTGCATTTTTGTTGTTGTGTCCAGCTGAGGAAGGGTTTTACCCGAAACGTTTTGCATCCCTGTTATTGTCTTTATTGGAAGTTTTCTACATGTTTCTCTCTGTTATTATAAAAGTTGAGAAGTGTTACGCCCCTGGCCAATCTTTGTAAGGCTGGTCAAAGGCAGGCCTCCGCAGTCTAGTGTAGTCTCCGACAAGACTTGATTCCATATGGATACCTGTTTGGACAAAGGTGCTGCCTTGTTGTCTGCTTCGCCTGCATTATAAACTCTTTATAGCCTACCTGAGGCCCCATATATACAAGAGACTGAGTCTGAAACAGACTTGTGATGTTCCTGTTAAACCAAGAAGAAGGCTACAGGACTGCATAAATGAAGACAGGAAAACAATAGGAATATGGCTAAGGATAGAAAGGAATTGAAAACAGAAACAAGTACTGGCAACCCCACACATAACTAGACATGTAGAAGAAAAAGAAGAGGAGGAGGAGGAGGAGGAAGAAGAAGAAGGATGAGGAGGAAGACGATTAAGAGGATTTAGATGAAGACGAAGAAGAAAACGGGGGAGGAGGAGCAGTAGGAGAAGGAGAAGGAGGAGGACAGGAAGGGGGGGGAGGGGAGGAGAAGAAGCGTTGTATGCTGAGAGTCTTAGGTTCGAGGAAGAAGATTACCTAAGCCGACACCTGACTCGGCACTTGGTGGTGGTGGCGGTGATGATGATGATGATGATGATGATGATGATGATGATGATGATGATGATGGCAAAAAAACACCCGAATACGTCAGTGAAAGTACACATCACAGGACAACCATCCGTGACCTCTCAACGTATTGACCTTTTTGAGTCGATAGCTATCGCCTTACAACAAACAAACAATAAATCTGAACGCTTCCAGGCCTGCTGCCATCCACTCATATACGTGCACCTGTCTTGCTGTCTGTTTTCACCTGCAAAATAAACGATTCATACCTCACATCCAATGCATAAGCTGTGTCTGATTATCGGAGGGCATCCTTGGTATATTGGTTAAGGCAACCCGGTTGGTTCACAGTGGGACATGGGACCAAATTTATGCATTTTGCAATTCCATTATTATGTGTGAATCATTTAGACGATTGAATTTATGACAACTGTTTAAAAATCCCGGTCCTAAATGTTGCATGACAAAATCCAATATGGCCGCAAAGGCTTGCGTATTTTTTAAATATTTTTTTCTTACAATGCAGAAACATTAGCTGAGCTTATATTGAACCTCTGAACACTAGAAAAATGTATCTTTCCCTGAACCCACCGGATCGTCCCCTAAAGTCACTTCCCAATGGGTGCGGAGGTCCGGGTTCGAGTCCCGCCTTGTGCAGGATTATCTCTGGAACTTTCAGGGCTCTTCTTTGCAGATTACCGTGACATTATCTCAGGTTCTGTTGAAACGCCACTGATATGACATTTCTGTGTTGAAAAGAGCGCACAACTTCAAACTTTAAAACGTTTAAAAGAACTGCGTGATATTAGTCTAACTACGTTTGTGTGCATCAATATAATTTCTCTATACTAGTGTTGATTTGGGTCGTGTATGTATATATATATAACTAATGAAGATGTTATGTGAACATCTAGGTAGTACTAGAGAGAGGGGAAAAGGAGGTGGGGGAAGTTGTTTTTTTTGTTTGTTTTTGTTTGTTTTGTTTTTTTGTTTTGTTTTGTTTTGTTTTGTTTTGTTTTTTTGTTGTTTTTTTTTTTTTTTTGGGGGGGGGGGGGGGGGGGTTTGTGTGTTTACTAGTGCGGTGTTGTGTGGGTGCACGTGTTTATGTTTTTTAGTTTAAATTTGGCTGAGTGTCTGAATATGGCCATGAGTTCTGATCTTTTGTTAAGTGTGTGTGCGTGGTTGTTGTTTTGTAGTAGAATTTCCAGTGTTTTAGTCAAGCAAAGGTCGCATCTTCTAGACCCACACGAGTAAGGCTTGCTTTTCTTTAACGGTGTCCCATGTTATTGAGGGTGTTTTGTTAATGTGTATTTGTTCCCAATAGTATGTTGCTAGTTTGGTTTGCTTTGCTTTAGTCTCGTGTTTCATACTTGATGTATAGTTGTTATAACGCGTTTTAAAAGTGGTTTCCAAGCTACCAATATACTGTGCTTCATGGTTGTCTGTTTTGTTGGTTGCTTTGTATACAATTGCTTTTTGTAGGCTGTTGCCACGGAGTAGGCAATTGGTTTTATCCCTACAATTGCATTGTGTGTCTGTTCTGATTCTTCTTCTTCTTTGCCTCTCAGCTCCCTGTGGAGCACAGGCCATCAACAAAGGCTTTCCACTCTCTCCTGTC
>JARBEQ010172984.1:0-10779 GCA_030265355.1 Tritonia tetraquetra
TGATTTGTTTGAAGCCGTATGGCGGGCGCTGAAATGACCTATCTGTGTTGATAGAGCCCTAAAACAGCAACAAACAATCTCTCCTTCGTGGCTTAGCCATAACGCTTCTCTTCGTGAGCAGAAGGTACTGGGTTCGAATCCCATCTCCTTTCTTTCCAACTTTCGCGAGTTTAATGGCTCCGACATTGTGGATTCCTATGGAATCAAGTCTTATCGGAGATGGACTTTAAATCGGAGGTCCTGCATTGATCTAACATAAAATGTGTTGCACAGGGGCGTAAAACTAACAATTTTTAAAACTGTAGCCCCTAACGGCTGTTGGGATTTAGAATCAAATCGATTTAGTTGAGACCGTTGACGAAACATGTACTAAAATCTATCATTTGTTTTAACATTTATTTCTACGATATTAGTGAAAATATTGAGAGGCCAATGTGAATCTTTCTTTGTGAATGTCAGATTGTCACTCGTTAAGCTAATGACTGAAGGTTACCATGGTTTAGTAAGGGGGAAAAGCTAACCTCATTGGGAACATGTTAAATCGTACTGTTTTGGAAGTTGGATTTATAAGAATCCAAATGGTGTATGATATTTGCTGACCACTTGTAAATTGTAACATTTGAATTTTAAAACGATATTTTGTGTGAATATAATTGTTATTTGCATTCACAGACACTTGAATGTGAAATGGTTTTTGTTATTAAGGACAATTATAAGAAGTTGTCAACCCGATGGCTTCTAATTGAATTCTGCCTTTGTTGTTATGCCAGGTCAATATGTTTTGATTACTTCGTCATATTTCTCGACGGGGAAATGGAAGCAGAGGAAGAAGGATCGATCCCTGTGCCCTTTGTTTTGTTACCATTGTTTACAGCGGGCGGCCACAGAGAGAACGCTTATTGCCTATGATGGGAAAATAGCAACGGAGAGCAAATTGTTTTTTAAAGCTGCCCTCCATTGTTCCTGAGTTGCTCTCCATTGTTATTTTTCTCAGCGTCAGCAATAAGCATTCTCTCTGCGGCCGCCCTTGATGCTAAACGATTTTAATTTTTTTAACGAAATATTAACTATTATCATAGATATCTTTTATGAATCATTTCTCTTAACTCCTATCTTTATTTATCTATTGTTTGATCCTCCAGTTTTTCCCCTATGACCACGAGATAGTGTCCAGCCTCAGCACATTTGAACACCTTGTGTACCTGTGTCAGAACCCTGCCATCCCTAGCCATGACTTGGTCAGTTCTAGCCAGTCCAGGTAAACCCAAGTTGTGTGCTGTTGATACTTGATTAGTGTAGCGGGCGGTTTGGGGGGGAAGTTTCTTCTGTTTCTCATTCCGTTAGCTTAAAAACTTATCGTCTTACTATTTCCCCAGCACGATGTGACCAGAATTATGTCGATGTGCTTCTCTTCTCACAAACAAGCAAATGTAGCGCTAGCTTGTGCTTGCAGCGATAGTGTATGTGTGTGTGTGTCGGTTGGGGGGAGGGGGTAGATAGAGAGAGAGAGAGAGAGAGAGAGAGAGAAAGGGGGGGGGGGGGGTGAATAAGTCACTTGCCTTTGATTGATTGCAGAGTTCCGAGTCCCGCCTTGTGCAGGATTTTTTTTTTAAATCAGGACGTTTGAGTTTTTCTGCCCCGGATGAGATGTACATGGAATCTTCTCAAGTTCTAGTGAACCGCCTTTGATATGACCTTTCTGTATTGAAAAGGGCGTAAAACGTCAAACTTCTGGCTGTGTGCGTGTACTTGTATGTGTGTGTGTGCATTTCTTCTCGAACACTTCTTCTTCTTCTTCTTCTTCTTCTTCCTCTTCTTCTTCTTCTTCTTCTTTTTCTTCTTCTTCCTCCTCCTCCTCCTCTTCTTCTTCTTCTTCTTCTTCTTCTTCTTCTTCTTCTTCTTCTTCTTCTTCTTCTTCTTCTTCTTCTTCTCGAGCACTAAGTCACTAAGTGCATTTCTATTATAGCAAAATTAATCTGAAATGGGTTATTGTGTATGTAGGTGTATTGACATATGCATGTCGTGTTTGGCTTAAAATGGTCTACTGAATCTAATTTAGCAATAGTTTGTGTGATCGAACCCCATTAATACCGCAGAGCAGTGTTGGGGCCAGCCCTATGTTCAACCATGAGAGGCGCACAAGATACCCACCATAAATGCAGGCACCCCGACCACCAAATGCTACTGAACACAAAGTGGGAAATTCGATGGCTAAAAAAATTGATTAAAAAAATTCAGCCAAGCAGGTGATCAGCCCACTGTGTATCTAACAATAGTGTCTTGTGTGAAAACATCTACTCTGTTACTCTCTTTTAAAGAATTGCACTTCATCAAAATAGATGCGTGTTTGTTTAACACCTCGTTTCTTTGTTTTTAGTTTGAAATTGATACTTTACGCTCTTGGCAACACAGTGTATGTAGGTCATGTCAAAGGCGGGACCTCCGGTTTATAGTACATCTCTGATAGGGCATGATTCCAAAAGGAATTTTTAAGATTGACAATTTGGTTAGGACGTTGATCTATCCCAGTTTACTTTCCCAACTCTCATATGAGAATCGGTACCCCTTTCTATGCCTGGGTCGAGTGCGGCAATCAGAGTAAAGTTTCTTGCCCAAGAAAAAGACGAAGTGCCTGAAATTGAAATGGACTCAATCAAACTTACGACCCTCGCCATGGAAGTCCGCTTTTAACCACTTGGCCACTGCAACTATTGCAAGTATTTCAAAAAATATATAAAGATGCCATGTGAAGCCCACTATTGTTTTTTTTTTTAAGGATGGGGGGGGGGGGGGGTCTCTACCCTAGTTATGAGTGTACTGCATCATGTTGAGATATTGCACAATCCACTTCAGAGGTCGGCGTTGCCTCTTTAGATATTTGTAACTTGGCTGGAAGATAGTAGATTGTAGATACTTATTCTCCAGTGCTAAAGTATCCAACTAAAAGAAATACAAAACACCTGCGTCTTTTCATCTTTGTATTTATTTTCAAATTCATGCAAAGAGTTACAGTTTGATACAGTTAGATCTGGATAATTCAAATCTGATAACATTTTAAATTCTGGTCTTGTTCATGTAGTATGGACTTGCCAAATGTCCACTTGTTAAAAACTTGAACATTTCCAATGGCTTGTTACTATCCGGATCTGATTGTTTCATGATGTTTTATCAAGAAATTGCATGTCGGATACCCACTCTTGTTAAAGGAGAGCATCTATCTTCTCTTCTTCCAACAGTCCCCCCTCTACCCCAGGGCACCGTGGATTTGATGCATCCACCAAGAAAGAGGAAAGCATTAGATCCGAGCCTACTGTCAATTTCATTTCCTTCCCCTTTGATCTTCTCTCCATTCTGCCTCGATGCCAGCAAGGAGAAATTCTTTTCTCATCTTTTGTTATCGGACATGGTTTGTATTTAAAGTTATTTTTTTGGTTTAAATAGAATGTTTCAGTGAGTCCTACTTTTTGCAAGAATGTTTAACATAACTAATCATTCCTTCTTTCTTTCTTATCCAATTCCCTTTTGCCATTACAGTGTAGGGCCAGCACAATGAGTCTAGATTTCTCTAGATCAAGATATTAAGCCAAGTAGGTGATCAACCCACTGTGACCTTTTGTGGTAGGCATTAATTTTGCCCGGACAGCGGCCTTACGGCCTACTCTTATCGATTTTTAAACTGCCAAGGGTTCTTTAACGTGCACAACGTGCACACGGGACCTCCAAGTTTATCGTCCGTCTCCGATAGGACTAGGTTCTTTGATCCCACCTACCTGAATAGGATCAGGGGAGTGGCATATAAGTTTTCACCGAGTTTCACAGAGAAAAATACTCGACGCTGCCGGGAATCGAACCATGTACCTTTCGCTTCAGAAGCAAGAACCGTACCTCTACGCCACTGGGACCCCCATTACGGAAATTCAATTTATTAAAATATGCACACAGTGAAGACTTCTAACAGAATGTTTTTGGCATTGCTCGGCATTCTTGGGATATTATTATACCGTCACTTGCTACACTATACAGATAGACTACTAAATCATAGCTACACTCTACTGCAATATATCATTGTCGTTCAAATGAGCTACAGAGAAAAAGATCACCCTTTTGGTCTACTGTCATATGTCATTTCACAAAGTATCATTATATTTGATGATGCAAATTTGAGCACTACTGAAAGTTTCTCAAATGAAATGGGTGCTGCTGGAAGTTATGCACCAAAGGGTAAAACTTTGAATGAAAATGAAAAAAAAACTTCCAAAGGACAAAGGACAGTGATGAAGAATGTTTCGGGTTAATACCCTTCCTCAGCTAACAAACAACAAAGGCATATTATAATAATTAACACAGACATCTGAAAAAAAAGCCCCAAAACTTGTAAAATCAGTAGTGTAAAATATGTCTGCCCAGTGGGAAAGCCAAGCAGAAAGTTTCTCAAAGCATTCAAACACATGTGCATATGCCTAAGCACACATAAATACACACTGAAACTAGAAATTATTTCAGTTTTCTTTTCTGCATGAACGAAAAGGTAATGGAAAGGGGGAGAGGGGGATCTTTAGAGAAGAGTTAGGCTAAAGAATTGTAGCTGTGTTTTTTTGTCTCCAGAAAATGAAGAAGGTCATCAAGATACAGCCATGGAACCAAATGAACTGCTGTTCAGCCTGTTTTACGACAACTTGAAGGAGGCCCATGACAATGAGATTCTGGTCTCTGCTGATGACTGCCATAGGTGGGACAGATAGCCATACCTTCTTTTCCACAGATACCTAGATGTGATATTGACTTCAATGCTTTGAAAGATAAATCATGTTGACAATGAATAGGGACATGATTGAACAGTTCATAAATGGACTGGTACTGTAAATGGAGGTCTGCCCTGAAACAGGGTTCCCACAGATGAGGGAAATCAGAGGAAAATGAAACAATGTTTTCCAGGCAGGGAAAGCTAAGGGAATTTGATTTGGTGACCAAAAAATCAGGGAAAACTGACAACTCTCAATCTAACTTGGTCGAAATGACATATCGAAATTCAGTAAGTCAAGTCCATGTGATGACTCAAAAGCAAGAAATGTTAACATACTTTTTAGAGAAACTATTATTGACTAATGACTGCTCATAGAGAGCCTGGACTATTCCCAAAATGCACTATTTCGCATCAAATTTTCAAACATTTTCCGGACCCCCTGCTTTTAGTTCCCACCTATTTTGGGGTGATATGATAACTGACAGCCTAAAAACTTGGGGTACCATCTGCTGCAACCAGTTTGAGATCTCCTCCCACATTTTCAGTTTTACCCCATGCTCATCCTCACCATCCCGCTGGAATAGTTTGTTGACTATCGCTAGATTCTATTGATTTTTCATAAAATTTGTATGCATGTGGATGAATAAGCAAGTAAATTGGTGAGCTATTGAAATTATGTTGTTATAAATTATAAACCACTTGAAACAATTATTTGGTTCCCTAAAAGTCTTTTCAAAAAGCGTTTTTAAGTCACACTGGGGATCAGGGAATTTATTTTTTTTATCATGGAAAATCAGGGAAAAGTCAGGGAATTTTTTGGAGAGGTTGTGGGAACCCTGCTGAAATCAAAGCCAGTTATAATCTATTTCAATGTAGTTAAGTTAAAAGAATGAAAAACAATTTTAATGACTGTTGTTTAATATATTGATTTTAAAAACTTGTTTATATGTTAAAACTTTTTTATATGTTATGACATCTGAAAATATGTCCCAACTCCCTGCTTGGGTGTAAAGGAGGATCATTTCAGGCGAATTTTTTCAATAATTCAAGTCACATCCTATTTCCCCCTTTAAAATCGTGATAGCTATTAGATGTCTCAATACCCAACAATTATCAATAGAATAAATAGATCATGGGATGTTTTTACAACTTCCATCTTAATTTTTTGTTATTACTTTCTTTAACCCTTTGCACCCTGGCCTCCTGAGTCTTGCTTTCCCAAATACCTGAGCTCCTGAGCAAGCAACACAAAACAAAGGAGTTACCAGCGTCTTGGTATATTATAGTAAGGTAAGAGTGACACCGATAAACCGGTTCAAAGGGTTAATATTCGTATTCTTATTTCCTTTTCAGATTTATGTATCACATTCTTCAGCGCAACAGAGACCAAACTTCCCACCCAGTGCCATTTGTCTACCGCCCAGACTCATGCTGTGACCGAGACTATCAGTTTTCTACCTCTCTAGAATTAGATTCCACCTTCTTCAAGGGTACAGCTGATAAATCCGATTCCTTTGGTACCACCAAATCTGGGGAGAAAAGTTCTGAGACCAAAACATCTTCACACAGTACATCGACTTATGCTACAGCCACAACTTGTAAAAGTGAAAGTCCTGGTCGTAGCGACCGCCAAGCACGTTACAGCAGAAGCAGCAGTGAGACGGCAAAGCCCTCCAGGAGATCAGACTCATCCCACTGCCCTCTGTGGAAATGTTACTTGAAGTTGGAAAACCCTGACCACCTTTTGTTGACCTTTGTACCCTCAACTTTTGATGACCTTCTCCTTCTAAACCCTGTCAAGGTCGGAGCAAAAGGATGTGGAGAAAAGAATGATAGTCTCTCTCCTGAAATTTCTGTAAGTTAGAATATTCAAAAATGTTTTTGTTCTCCATTGAAAAATGAGAAATATTGCTGTGATTGAAAATGAGGATGGTTTTTTGAGGCCATACATATATATTTATTGTAATATTGTATTGATTCTGGCACTGAACGGTACAATGGGAAATGAGAAAGCAAGAACTTTAATTTAATTTAATGTGAATATGATTATGGACTTGCAATTCGTGTTTTTATTTTCAAGATAGTCCCTATATTTTGAGTCAATGACAACGGGATTTTCAAATTAATTTTTGATGGTTTTGGTGGGGGTTTTTTTTTGTTGCTTAGTTATGTTTTTTGGCTAACTGATTGGAATTAGAGATTTTATTGGTAGATTATATAACTCAGAATTGAAAGACATGCATTATACTTCCTCCATCTCTTTCCTAGCAACCTGCTAATGTCTCTCTGAGTGAGAGGAACCCTTCCCTTGATACCAAGCCTGACAGTCCAGGTAATCCATTTTCCACAAGCCTTATGCAATGAGGGATTTTATTTTTATGTACACTAACTGTAAAGGAATTGCAGGATGGAAAGTTAAAAAGACTCATTATCCAATTTACAATTAATATTTTTAATCATTGGGTTTTTCCCCCTATAAATTTAAAGAAAGATAGAACTTTTACATACAGCAAGAATCTCTTACAGGTCAAACGAGGCTGCCTTCTTTTATTTCTTTGAAATACCCACATGTAAAGATTTGTATTTTTATCTATGTAAAGAACAAATATTTTTAATGTCTTGTCTCAAGACTTGTGCTCATGTATACAACTATTAGTTACTATAAATAATCCCTTGTGAACATATTGATAGGAGTAGAGAAATCTGTGACATCAGGTGCCAGTACAGACAAGGCCACAAGACCATTAGAGCTGTCTTTGTCTATACAGGATCAGGTAGACATTTCTTCTGATGCTAGAGACGACGCCTTCCTGTCTCCGACTCAAAGATGCAATGAGAGGGTGAGATTTTTACTAAATGAGTTTACTTATGTTGTAAGTTAACATGTAATGTTGGGATTGTGACGAGATGATTTTAATTCTGAGAGGGACGAAAGCCACAAATATGTATTTGTGTTAAACTAAGATAAAGTAAAATGTAATTGATTTTAGAAAGTTTTTGTTTCAACTTGTGTGCATTTCATTTTCCTCAGTCAAAGTCAAAAGCCACCAGGCAGTTTTGTGGGCATTTTATCCCTTCTTTCTTTCTTCTTTAAAAAAAAAAATCAATGCCATATTTCACTAAATGAACCTATTCTAACTGTATATACAACAGGTCCATGAATGGATGACAACACACACACCTACAGTCAAGCCCAAAGTAAGGGGTGCCCTTCTCATCCCTGTTTACATGTACAGCTGTCAGCTGAAGAATGTCACCACCTCTCTCTATGATAGGTATGTACGGTATCAATTGTGTAAGTCATTTGTTTATTGTGGAAATGATTGAAATGAAATCAGAAAATGTCATTGTCATCAATCGTTGCTGTTTCTGTTCCTGCAGCATGGACACCCATCATTGCTTGTATCGGGGACATGGTATACCTGTGATCAACAGTTAATCATTTTTAGTCAACCCGTATTGAAAAACTGAATAGAAAAACTTAAGACAGAGAAACGACACATCCACACAGCATGTTTTACGTTTACTGAATGGTTTCGTTTTTATTTTTGTATGCGCTACTGTGTAATTGTATACCACTGCCACGTTATGAGTAGTGTTGACTGACACATGGCATGATTTGTTTCCCCCATAATGACTTCATTTTACTATACTTTTAACAATCTAGAATAAACAAAAATAAAGGTGTAAAATGACACATGGCTATGCACATATTGCTATTCACAACAGTAAACAAAAACAAAGGTGAATTATAGATGTCCATGTTGTGTTTCAATAGGAAATGGAGCTATTACATTCCACTTATGTCGATTATTCTGAAACTACTGGATTTTCCTAAACTTAATATGCAGAAGGCACTAAAAGAAAAATATGCTCTACCTTCATGAAAAATTTCATAGTAGACGTGCGTCAAATAATAAAGTCGTGAGGCTTAATAGAGATTTTTTATTATTTTCGATATGTTTTTTCATAATAATTTGTTACCTTTCTCTCTTAATTTTTTTTTTTTCTGTAGTCTTGTCCTGTTTTTACTTTTGGTAGGGTTGGCATGCCTGGAACTTTCTTTTATTATTTTTTTTCTTGAGAAATATAGAATTTCACATTTTCCTTTTTCTTTCTTTTCCCGAATATTTACAGGTGGTCATTCAGCCTCCCGGAAGACATTTTTGATGACATGTCTTTCAAACCAGAGTCAGCAGCTACAAACAACATGAACTGTCCCAGGTCACAGATGCAGATGAGGCAGATGAGTACAGAGGACAAGGATAGAAACTTGGGACACTCCAGTGAACGTCGATCTACTGATAGCTTTTCATACAGGCTAGAAGCATTTAAAGAACATGGCATGTGTCTGTCAGAGCTTTTCTTGAGTTCCTATGTCACTGGTAAGTGAGTAGTGGTTGTGTGTTAAAGGGGAATTACATCACCATGTTCATTTGTTTGTTTGATAAAATGGAAAAAGTATTTTAAGTCATGAAAGGCATACAAGTTATCCGCATATATTAACGCAACACGGAGGCTAACAGGCGGCCATTAAGTTTTTTCACAGTGACTCACAAACTTCCCCGCCAGGTAGAGGTCACAGCAAGATCAAACGGTCAAAATTTACCTGTGCCCGGCGAGTGTAAGGCAGTGATCACTGTCTTATGATGTCCTTTAAAAAATATTCATTACAGCTTGGTTTTATTGATTCATATCACCAAATAGGCGCAATTAGGTAGTTGAAAGGTGGGGTCTCTGAAAAATCACCAATGCTAGAAAATTCTAATATCTGCTTTTTCACTGATGTAAAATTACAAACACTTTATTGGAAAAAAATGGAATGCATTTATTCATGATGTCAGTACATAAGGTCTTTTCCCCGAGAGATCAATTATTTGAATTTCTTGTTCAGGAGTGTATCAAAGTCTCCAAAATGACCACATGATGTCAGCACAGGATGTGGATGCAGCCATCAACAACATCTGTGAAGAGTCCCAGCTGCTGGAGATGGACATGACCTCATACCTCATGTCTTCTTGCTCCCACTTCCAGCACTTGGTGTGTAGGGCAAGGGGGAAGATTAAAACTGTAGAGGAGGCCAGGGTGAGAGAGGGAAGGCTTTCCAAAGAGCATCATGAGGATGAGGATGTCGTTAGCCACCATCAACAGAGTATTCGATTTGAGGATGAAGTGGATACCAGCAGGTAAAAATCAATTTATTTTTTTTTAGATACTAAATTCCCATCAGGATTGATGGCAAGTAATTTACAAACGAGACAATATCACATTTCTATCAGAACACTGACAACGCTGATATCTTAGACTGACATTATCACCAATACAAAAATTAAGTGTTAACAAATTTCTTAAGTCAAATTCTCCTTTTTTTCATGTTGTCCGATTGTTAGCTATAATCTTGAGGTATAATTTGCCATGACGAGTAATGTAACAGTTACCGTTCCCAAGTTGTGTCTGTGAGGATTGTTGGTACAAATAGGACATTAGTGCTACAATTAAAAGGGTACAGTGTAAAATAAATAATGTACACTTGGTTGTGAAGATACTTTTAACATACTATTCTGTTTGTATTTTGTTTATTTGTAGGGATGAGGATAACCCCAATATACCAGACATTCTTCAGCTCCCGTCTGTTGCTTTAGACCTGGCTAATGAAGATGGTGACCTGATGTCTCCACACCAGTGTCGAAATGTCAAAGAGCAGAGTACCCAGGATGAAAATGTGCAGTCAAGATTTGAAACTGTTATTGGCAAGAACTTTAGAGCCATTCAGTCTCTACCGGATTACTTTTTCTATTGTCGCAATATCCAGCAGATGGCACCAGAGGTAGATCAGTGCATAGAAATGTTGAAATTTTATTATATTTTTTATAGGAAAAGGAACGCCTTTCATTGAATATGTTTTATTTCTATTTTTATTGTAAGGAAAATTTTTGGAAATTTTTGAATTTGAGATTGAAAAAAGAAACTATAATACAAGCATAGATTATTGTTGGGGTTTTTTTTTTTTTTGGGGGGGGGGGGGGGGGGGGGGG
>JARBEQ010172984.1:10789-22465 GCA_030265355.1 Tritonia tetraquetra
GTAAACGGTAGACTGATCATTTGAGTCAGGGGCTACTACATAATACTGAAGGAAAGGAAAGAAAAAGACGTTTTTGTTTTATGAAAGCAGATTATTATTATTTAAACTATGAAAATCCTGTTAGCGCTAAAAGACATTTTGATTGACATTGCTTCTTTTACTTATAAAATATTATCACATATTACATTATTCAATTTATCTTTTTTGTTTAAGGACATGGATATGGATATCTCCGATAAACCTGAGGACACAAGTGTGGAAGAAATGGGTAATTTTTTTTTTTCCTCTAGTAATTTCCCCAGTATTGAACTGATCGTTGCTCCAAGAAAACATTTTGTGTACAGTATAATAGTATATCATGTTTGTCTGTATAGTTTGCTTTGTTTGTCAGAAATGACTTCTGGACCGTTTCGTATTTACAGTGTTTTATGATATGCTTCATATAACCTCAAGGAGTTAATTTACTATGCGCTAAGGATGATATATTATTGGTTTTGGGATGGAAAGTCATCAGCTGTCACTATTTTTGTTTTTTATTCAGTTGTTGAGACTGGACCAGAGGATGAAGAGGACATCATTATAACAACAGGACAAGGAGATGATGAATCTGTGGGCACGTCCATGGCATCAAATCCTGACAATAGCTCTCTGGGTTCTTCCTTTGGTGAGGGAAGCTCATCCACCAGTTCTGTGGATATGGACAAGGGCCCCATGCCTCTTTTTGTTCATCTCACTTGTACCATCAGACAAAGATCAAACTCCCAGCATGTGTCTGTGCGAACTGTGCCTCTCTGTCTTGGTAAGTGTGGGATTTAGTTAAGATAAAATCTAGTCCCATTTGTTTGGGGCATAGAATGTTAGAGCTTACCTTTTTGTGTTTCCACGGAAATTCACGATTTAGAGGGCCAGCAGCGGATTTTCCACGGTCTGTAGTCAGCCAAGAATTTTCCACATTCGGTGTTGCCGGTGTGTGTTGGAACATAGCGCATTCCTTGCACTAGGCAGATTTTCCTTAGTCCCGTAATTGTAACTTTGTCTTGACCCTGCAGCTCGGCCATGCTTTTTCAGCGACCCACTCAATAAATTAAAAGCACAATATTTAGTATTAAAATTGTTTTCTACCTTGTTATTTATATGAGACTTCCAAACTTTCTTCGTACAAAAACTTTTTGTTTTACGTTTACTGACTAGTTTTGTTTTTATTTTTGGACTCCTAAACAGTACACGCTAGGGTATTATTGTATACCACTACCAATGTATAGTGTGGTTAGAGTGGACGCATGACATGAATATTTTCCCAACAATAATGTCATTCTACTCTATTCATTGATGAGGACATCTAGAGTAAACCAAAAAAAAGGTGTCAAAGGACATATGGCTGCAACTTATTGCTATTCACAGCAGTAATCAGAAAAAAAGTTGGAATTAAAAATGTCCTTGTTTTGCTTCAGTGGGAAATGGAACAATTGCATTTCGTTTATGTTATTTATTCTCAAGCTACTGAATTTTCCAAAAGTTAATATGCAAAAGGCGGTAAAATAAATATGCCCTGAACGTTTACATCTATGTGTTCTGTACAAAGTGTCATGTTGATGTCTTATCCACTCTTCTAATCCTGACTTTATGCAACAATGACAAGGAGGACGTCGATTTTATTGTCTTCAGATAATTTGATCTGGCATAATTCTCATTCATTTTCAGGTGAGATTACCAGAAATTTGACAGAGCACCTTGAATTCATTGACTTCCGAGACCTGAAAGTGACTCTAGATATCACCTGCCTGACCCTTGTGGGAGACGAAGACTGTCATAATATGTCTGCTCCAAGAAAACGCCTGTTCTCTCGTTCCCTGTCAATGGCCAGCCAAAACAGTGGTGCTGAAAGGGAGGAGGAGGATGGAGAGGAAGTGTCCTCTACTGTCAATAGGTTAGTCCTCTCGCAATTTTATGATATGAAGTAGCCATTTTGAAATGAAGAGATTGTTGATTATTGAAAAAACTTTGAAAAAATAAGGAATAATATGTCTTTCTTTCTTTCTTTCTTTCTTATCCAGTTCCCTTTTACCATAACTTTGTAGGGCCAGCACTATGAGGCTAGATTTCTCTGGGTCGAGATATTAAGCCAAGCAGGCGATCAAACCACTATGACCTTTGTGGTAGGAATTATTTTGCCCGCCCAATGATATGTGACTGTGTTAATATGCCAAGTAGGCTGCTGGCATCTGGAAGGATTAAACCTCTGTTTGTCTGGGGGTGTTACCTACAGGGCCATCACTGGGACGAGGGCTGAGGCCACTGACCATGCTTCTCCATTGGAGGTTATTTTGGGCCATTCGTTCTGTCTCTCTTGAGCTGAAGCCCTGGCTGTTGAGCTTGTTCTCTGTACAGGGTGGCTAATTAGCTCAGTTGGTTAGAGCGTGGCCTCAGTCTCTGGCTAGGCGGTGTTGTCTTACGCCACGGTGTGGGTTCGAATCCCACCGTCGTCTTTTCCACTTTTCTTTCTAAGGCTATTTTTCTGTGTTTTTCTGGCACTCATAACATTTTCATACCTTGATTTATCTCTCTGTACAGGGTGAGCCCCAAAAAACTCCTTGATTTCAAAGAGTTTTAATATCACAACTGAATGGAATATGTTTACAAATATGGTTTCATCAGTTACATTAACTGTTGAAATTTCTATTCCAGGCAACATATCTATCTGTGCACCATTAGAACCAGGGTGAATAGCTTGAGTCACATGGCAGTGCTCACCGCTCAAAAAGTATCATTTTTAATGGTGCTTGGCCCAATGCTACGTAGTGGATAATTAGTATGTGTTGGAATTTTCTAAAACGAAGTTTTGTGACCGTGCATCATACTTTCAGATGAGAATCAAATGTGGATCTACGTTCTCTAACACCTCCATTCTAATAATAGTAATACAACAATTTCATTAGGAGATGATGTATCTGTACACTCAATCACACTGGAATCGCAGCAGGGAGTCTGGCCTGAGCTCGATTTCCACAATGATGTTTGTCGAGTATCGGGCAGGGCGCTCATTGAGTGTCTAATGTACTGAAACATGAATACTTTCCCTGTTTAGATTGAAATTCTAACATTTAATATTTTAAAATCTATTTCATTTTTTTTGGGTCTTCTATTGTTGTAGTGTTCCTGTTCTTCATCGTGTTCAGGATCCTGAGTCATATCTATCAAAAGAACAGCATCTTGACATTCAAAACTTGAAGGAAGGGGTAAGTTTTTGTTTCATGTGAGTAGTGTCTTCCTAGATAAACTTTTCGATATCCGATTCAACTTTGATAATTGTATTCGAAGTTGTACCAATTATGATTAAAAGTTTAAAGTTGTTTGTTTTACACCCTTGGCAACACATTTTAGGTCATATCAAAGGCGGGACCTCTGAATTATAGTCCATCTCCGAGAGCTCAAAGGAAAAAATCCCAACATCGCCACCGAGATTTGAACTCAGTACCTTTTGCTCAGGAAGTGAAAACATTAACCGCCACAGCATGAGGCCCCTCACCAATAATGTTTAAACATATTTTTTTCATTGGCTTGTAAAGAATAGTTCAACCATTCATGAAAAGAAAGACCTTTTTGGGGGGTTGCATCATCAGTTTAAGAATCTGTAGTTTACATTATGATAATTCAGGTACATAGCTCCTATTTCTATTTCCCTTAGAAGTTACAATAGTCAAAATGGTTAATAAGTTTGGATAGCTCACTTAATATTTTTAATTGTTGAACTGTAAATTATCTATTTCATAACATGAACTTAATAGTTTATTTCTTGTGGTTGTATGGATTTGAATTGAAGCTCTCTGAAAAGTTATTCTATTCACTGAAACATGACAGTCTTACAGTATTATGAGTAGAAGACCTAATGTTATGTCCTTAAGAGCCTTGAGGTTTAGGGGACCGGTTTTGGTGACATAAGTGGACAATAAGTGACAATCTGTCACTTTCTGGATAGGATGCTGGGTAGCTTACCTTTTCAACCCTCATTTGAGAATTGATACCCCTCTTTTTACACCTGTGTCGAGTGAGAAAATCAGAGTGAACTTTCTTGCCAAATGAAAAGATGAGGTGCCAAAAGTGAGACTGAAACATTATCCTCACCATGGTCTAAAGAAAAAAGTTTTCAACACATTAAGGTCAAAAGGCAGTTGTAAAGAAATTGGGAAGATTCCAGGTGAATCTCCAGGACAGAGCCATGAAAATTCTGAAAGGACCAGAAAAAACCCACGCTAGGCGGGCCCGAACCTGGTTCTCCGTGTCCGAAGTTGAGTGATTTGACAACTGAGCCACAGATGCCCCCTATTCCATGTTCCTCACCTCCAGTGTTTTAAATTATCTATGTTTCAGATTGAATGGGTGCTGCAGGAAGAAGTGATTTCAGCCCTCCGCCATTTGTATCCTATCCGAGCTGATACACTAGCATTTGTGGCCGATCACATACAGAACTCTACTTACTATCTGACACAGACATGTCTCAGTGAATGCGTCAAGCTGCAGTTTGTTCATGGACCCGAACAAAGCCTCAACATTTTCACAGAGGTAAGTAATGCTTTGCGTCTGTCATCAATTTTTCAACACAGGCTCGAGAACTTAAGAAAAATAAATTTTGATGACCATCTACACTTGAGATTTGTGTGTCACTCTGGGAAAATAGACCTAAAAACGGATTTTTACTTATTTACTTACTTACATTTTCTGAAAGCCCATTTAAAGCTGATTAATTTGGTGTTTAAATTATCTTGATATTTAAATTCTAGCACAAGTTATTGCAATTTGAAACAACCCTAGGAAGACAGAAAGTGGTTTAAAGTTTTTACTTTAATTGACATCAGAAAAAAAACCACACACATTGGTTAATACATCATTTGAAGCCACTTACAGGAAAAGCTTTAAAGGGATTTTTTTAAGACATTGAAGATCATTGTGTCATCAATATCTCAACTTTCATAATTTTCACTATTTTGTCTTTAGGAGCCCATCTCTCCATTCTACAACTTGCAACGTAGTGTTTATTTTCCCAGAGTGCCACACATTTTAAAATCTCATTTGTTTTTTAACTGGTTTCATTTTGTGCAAAGACATTGTTATCTCAATTTTAGACATTTTGAAGTTGATTGTATCTTCTTTCTTTGTGTTTCATTCCATTTAGATAGAAGTGACTATCCAATACCTTAACAAATACACAACACACGTGACATAGAGAGCACAGCAGGTTTTCGTTGTAAATCAACTAAAAGACTAGGACAGTCCAAAATGCCAACTTTTGAGGCAATTCTTTTTGTACTTAGCTCATGATAAATTTAATTTTACATTTATCTTTGAGTATGTTAACATGTTCATATCTTTTAGACCCTTTGTAGAAAAATAAATTTTGATTTATTTTTGTTTAATTATGCCTCTTATATGTTGACAATTATATTATTCTTTGATTTTGATCAACTGGAGACTTGACTGCCAATGCTTAGTTTTGTCCCAGGTCTTTTTTTTCATCTTTATATACCATTTAAAAAATTTTTTTGCCAGCAATTTAAGCATCAAAACTTGGGAGAATATCGTATTACCAGAGAGGGAGATTTTTACTTTGTCATCGTTAACAAAGCCCGCAGCAGACAGCTGCACTACTTCAAACAGCGGAAGGTCCACAATGCAACCAATCACCAGCACAATCAAATGGAAAGTAACAATCTTCCTGAGCGCGAGGAAAGAAGCCTAAGTTTGCCCTGTGTTTTAACAGAAGAGGCAAACAAGACTGACCAAATTCTACCCTTGGCCTCAAGGTCATTGATTCAGTCAAGGGCCGATGGGGTAGGTATTGGATCAGATCACGAGGATCTTCCTAGGAGGAGCTGCTCATATGAAAGATCTATGGTCCCATGGGCTGATAGTAATGATGATGCCAAGAAAGAGGATTCATCAGACTACCTTGGACGTCTCAAAACCAGATCAGACTCTCCTGCTTTGCAGGCAGAAAATACAGGAGAGGCCAGGTTAGTAAAAGTATAGTTTGAGTTTTGTTGTGTTTTGAAAATTGTTATATAGATGAATAATAGGTATTTAAATAGGGTGAGGTTATTTGCACCATGTTTGTGTTGCATTCCACAAGCAGAGTCATTTTTTCTGTGTCCTTGAACCCTAAAATCTAAACCTACTTCAAGTGGAAAAAACAGTAAACCAAAATTCACTTGGAGTATGGTTAGATTATGTTTAGATGTGTCAACTGGAACTATTTTATTGGGCAGAGTGAGCTGGCATGTAGTATGCCACTCTCTCATTGGTTGAAACTGCAAATAATCACTTCAATTGAAATAAAATATCCTTAAGCTTATGATGCTTGTGCTTGTCCTGGTTTTGTTGGCTTGGTAGCGTAACGGTAGTGCATTCGCTTTGTGCACAGAGGGTCCTGTGTTCAAATCATGGCGTTGACATGGGGATTTTTTCCTTTGGACTTTCCCTACGTTTTTATGGTTCTGACCCTGTAGATTCCTTATGGAATCAAGTCATATCGGAGAGAAGACTATAAACCGGGGGTCCCGCCTTTGATATGACCTATAACATATTGCCAAGGGCGTAAAACTAACAACTTTAGAACTTTAACCTGGTTTCAGTAGCATAAAGTGGACAAGTGGCAAAATGGCACCTTCTGGATATGACACTAGTCTGTGGCAGTCTACTTTTCCCAACTCTCAGTTGAGAATTGATATTCATTTCTACACTTGGGTCTAATGAAGCAATTGAGTAACGTGTCTTGCTCTTAAAAATATCAGAGCAGCCGTGGTTGGTTTAAAAACCCACCATCTTGGCTGTCTCACCTCCTTGAAGATATTGATTGAGTTTTAAGATTAAAGTTGTAAGACAAGTGAGCAGATCAATGTAATGGTCATCTGATTTATTTTTCATCATTGATTCTTTTCTAGAGTCACAAGAAAGATTCTGTGACGTAATAAATTACTTTCACGATTGTGAATTATTGCGAGAATGAAAGAAACATGAACATTCCAGCATGGTCTCAAACTTGTCTTATGCTTAGATTTGCTTTACGGAATAACCATAAGCTTTCCAAATTTTCAGATATTCTACTTTTCTCTCATGGCTCCTCAGTTTAAAGAAATCTAGTAGTTTTGCTGGTCTGCAAGGGTCACAGGCCCGATCCCCAAATGTAGGGACATCCGCGTCTAGAAGCCGTCATCGTTCAGCACCATCTGGTCCAATAAATCAGGCACTGAGGACTGCAGGAACCATACCGCAATCTCCGTCTCTATTCTCCTCAGGGGCATCTACTACTACTGATGATGGAGAGGGTATGAATCTTTCTCTAAGTCTCTAAAAGAAACACATGAAATCAGCGTCATTCTTTAGATTTATAACTTCGCTCTATGAAATATGCAATATATTGTATGCTGTAGTAGAACTTGGAATGTTGTAAAACATGATAAAGAAAGAAAGAAAAAATTCTGGCAGTCAACCAGTTACACTTTAAAAGAATTTGTAGCAAAAATTGTACTCTTCTTTTAACTCACTCGAGTTCACCATCCTAAAACTGAACACGTTGTTCACGGGGTTAAGGACGTTCACAAGATTTTTATCGTAAAATTTTGATTAGAAAATGTGTGAAAATGTCATTTTTATATACAAAAATATTGACAACTGCCCACTGGTACATCATTTTCCCCTGAAATCCCAAGAACCTGAGAGTGTTAAGTAATGAAGATGTTCAATTAGTAGAGATGCATGTTTTGAAAATCTAAACATGAACAATTGATTGTCTTATTTCCTATTGAAAATCAACATGTTATGTATTGTGTCAGTCTTTTGCTTTTCTTATTTATATTTGAAGTCAGATCAGTTTCAGTGAAAATGGAGACAATTAGAAAATAAATAGTTTGACCTCATGTTGTATTCTGAATTAATTTTGTAAAAGATTGTTTTTGGCCATTTTTTATATGGGAAATGAGATGGATAAAAATGTATATTCTACGCAACTTTGAATATACGTCTACTCAATTTAGTGAAGGATAATTTGATTTCCATTTTACCCTACTATTGTCAGGTTTTGAAGGAGACGTGAGTGACAGTGAGATGGATGACATGGCATCAATGTCTGACATCAGCATGGACTCTCAGGAACTGCCAAACTTTTGGCTCCTTATGCAGATCAATGATGACAGTGTCTATTTCTTCTTTCACTCAAAGTTAGTTGACATTACTTACAAAATTTGTTTATTTTTATTTTACTTACTTAAGGAGTAGAAGGGGGATAACATAGTGGCTTAGTCTATAAGTGCTATGCCACTCAAGGGATCACTCAAAGTCAGTTGCCATCAGTCACAGAGTTCTTTCTTTTTTTGTTTTACTAAGAGTTGAAGGGGGATAACGAAATGGCTTAGCCGATAAGTGCTATGCCACTCAAGGGATCGCCACCAAGCACGAATCTAAATAGAAAACCATAACTTTATATAGAGCATATAAGATCTGGTTACCCAGTTACTGCTCTCGTTCTTAGGTGTTGACCCTGTTTGATCCGTGTTCATGCCGACCTGTGGCGAGAGCGGCACAAGCTGTGGGCATCTTTGCCTATAGTAAAAAAGGCAATTTGATATGGAAGTGGCTGTTATCGCCTCACATCACAATAAGTAGAGTATTGCGAAAAACACACTTTCAGACTTTCTTATCCAGGTCAAGAAAACGAATATTAAAAGTGTGTCTGTTTTGAAGCCAGGTTTCAAAATTTGAATAATCGAGTCCTTAAAACAGATCTAAGTCTGAAAGCAGATTGGGTTTGAAATTCAAGTCTTATTATGCCAATTTTTTTAGCATACAGACTTTGATCGATATGTCAACCCACATTCAATGGAAGGAGACTTGAAAATCCAATTCGGGTCCTGATATCTATCTCTCTTTAATCACGTGACCATAAGTCTGGAACGATCCAGTTCATTGTAACCAGATGACCCAGAAATCCAGTTAATAAAAAAGCAAATAGATGCCCAGCTCAAATTTTCATACTCTATGTGCATTACATTGTATTGATTTACCCCCAGCAGGCCGTTGCACTCTTGTATCCTTCTCAACTCCGTGGGGAGTATATTATAGTGCCAGCTGCCATTTAGGCACATCAGCACTAGCATTCTGGGAAGCAGAGTAAAGTGTCTTACCCAAGGACACAATGCTGGAAGTTTGGGACATGGAGCTCCCCAGTAGTCACCCACCCAAGTACTAACCAGTTCAGCATGCTATCAGTTATGCTATCGATGACTCCGAGTACCCGGCCGAGGACTTTGAACAGTATGGTCAGAATGTTAGTGCTGAAGCGCACCTAGAGCATAAAACGCTATGTTAGAGCTCTTTTATTTTATTAACATATATTTCAATTGGTTCTATTCTGTTTTCCAGAGCACCTATCAATGAAGAGGGTCCATCAAATGGTGAACAAAAGAAGCTGTATAATTTGATTAAAGACAATGCTCTTCAAGTGTGTAGAAAAGTCAACCAGGTAATGAGCTCTCCATGTACAATAAAAGAAAATAAATAAATTGAGATATTAGGCACCACAGTATTACTGTTTAAATATTTTACAGAACGGCCAAGTCCTGTTTTTTTTAATAGACCATCCTGTTTTTTAGTTATTATTTGACCTTTCAAATACTTCCGTTTTCACTGTTTTTTTTATTGACAAATGTTTTTTTTTCTTCACAATGTTATTCCTCTTCTTTCTCTCCAGCAGTGTCCTCTTTTTCCGAAATAGTGTCCTGTTTTTACACGTGCTAGAATAGCCAAGCCTGATTCATTGTGGGTTTGGATATGGAGATTTAAAAAAGACTAATGCAAGGGAGAGAATTTAAACCCTAGACTTAAGACCCAGTGACCCTCTGAGAATATATCTGAAAAATATCTATGAAGTTTGAATTTATTTACTATTGAAGTGTTGTAATGAAGAATTTTGAGGTTGTCAAAATTTATGTGACCTGGAAGTAAAGGTCAAATAGGGTATTTTTTTCTTTTCAAATTTAGATGTGTTATTGATGGGTGTTAATGAAATATAATTTTTATTTTTTACAATTTTCATCTAAATTTTCCTTTATGATTTCTCTATATATATGTAAGAAAGAAGTAAAAGATGGAGATTATTGTTAACTATCTTTTTCTTTCATCTGTGCTAGACTTTGTTGCTGCGTGAATTGTACAAAACCAAACTGTGTAACACTCTCCTGGTGCCAGAAGCTGATGAGGATTTTAATTGGCCAAGTCAGAGAACACGAACAACATCATATGGTAGTGATGCAATCATCAATTTTTGGTTATCTGTATAAATTCTATTATATTTCCTTTTGTTTGTCTTTTTTCCCAACATTTTTCTGAGATCTGCTATTAGATTTTTCTAAGGCTTCATGCATTAGAATTATTACCATGACTTCAATCAGTTCAATTTGTTATTTATATTATTGTTTCTCACAATGAAAACGGGAAAATGAACAGTAATGCAGATCAACCATTTTAATGCTTTGAATAACAAATATCTTAGAACAATGATATGACTAGACTCTTTCACATCAGGCCATGAAGCAATGATAGAAACTTTCTTCTTATATCGGTATCTCAGATGACCAATCCTGTCTCGTTAACAAAAGTTGCACTATGCCACAGTCATTAAAGCTCATTTCTATCTGTAAGGGCCAGAATTATGAATAAATAATTGTAATGTTAGTTAAGCCAAATTGAAACAGAGGTATGATTTTGTCCTTTATACCAGGATTCGGTGCATATGACGATGAAGAAAACGAAGAGTCCCAAAACCAGGGGTGCCTAGCTGCCAGTCTGGATCTCAAACTGAGTCCCGGTCTGTTTGCTTGTCCAGTGGTGTGGAAACAGCTGTTTCACCTTCACCCAAGGCTGAAGACTAATATTAGACCGAGAGGAGAACACCCCCTGGGGCTGATAGCTGTACAAAGTGTGCTGGAGATGTTTGCTGTCAAGAATCGCCGCAATATGTTTGTAATGGAAGACACCCCAACTAAAAATGTTTACTATGTGAGGTAGCGTAAATTTCAATCATTGGTATTTTTAGATTTTATTACTATATTTGTAGGTGGTGACTAGGGGGACATCTAGATGTCTACATAGTCTACGAGGCTAGGGGGAGATCCAAACAAACTACGTCACCACCTCCTGCGTTTATCTAAAAATAAGTATTCACATGAATTTGAACTTTTCAATAGTTAACGCTAACCTATCCCCCACCCTACCCATCCTTAATAAATAAATTTGTATTTAAAAAGGCATAAAAAAAACAAAAACAGCAATGCTCGGGTGATCGGTTGGCCAAATAGAAACAACATTCTCGAAACAAGCGAGTGCTAGTTCTATGTTTTTTTGTGGAGTGTTGTCTTTGTCATTGTCTCTTTAAAATCTAGACGTCTTTGTCTAGATACCTCGTGTATATTAGCTAATAGGTAACTGATTGTTGTTTTTATTTTCTGTTGACATAAAGATCGATTTTTAGACTTTTTTTTTATTATTTGAGACTACTAATGTTTTATGTAAATAATGTTTAAAGTGTAACAGTGATAGAAAAGACCTTGACGCCCTTCAGGAATGGGAAGAAAAGTGGCTCATGCAATTCAATCTAGACAAATGCAAGGTTCTACGCGTCACCAACAA
>JARBEQ010172985.1:1989-12886 GCA_030265355.1 Tritonia tetraquetra
TATCTCTAAGCTAAGTTCCCCCCCCCCCCCCCTCCTCCTTATTTCAGAGACAATGTCCTAATAATTAGAATAATCCGAGAAAATGAATTACTCAGCATTTTTTCCTGAAATAAATGTACCAATCATCATGACCTCAAGACATTCAGCTACAGTCCGAAGGTCCTAACTCTACAGATCAACAGAACAATGTATTTATAAACCCACTACCACATAGCATTTGGTCAAAGAGCATAATCTTAAAGCATCTTGGACTTGAAACAATAAGCTAAAAAATCAATAAGTTGGTCAAAATATAATGTTGCTGTCAGATTCTAAACATTCCAATTAAGTTTCATATCTTCTTCTTCTTGTGATGTAAAAGTACATTAAAAACATTCAACTTTGAGGAGGGAAAGCTTGTACAGTTATATCACGACTTTATTTCAAATCAAGCCTTTATTTACTTTTAGAATGGCATCAAAGATTACTTTCCTTGTTCCTTTCTTTCTTTATCATTTTCTGGTTTACCTTTTTGATGTTAGGTTTATCTATAAAAAATAAACTCTCTCCATTCCTTGTGATTACAGCTTCTTTTCCTTGCATCAGATGATTTTATTTCTCTTCTCTTTACAATATCAGAAATCACTATTCTATAAGAAAAAAAACCCAACTTCTGTCCAATTGTTTCTAGGCCTTTACCATGGTTTATCTCCTAGCATGGATATAACCAAATTTCAGTGACAGCAACATTTATTTCGCTAAATCACTATATTGTCAGTTCAAGGAGAATGGGAAAATGATAGGAAGACAAAGATGGGACTAGATGAAACAAATTGCCGCAATGTCAAAAATGTTGGACCGTAGCCTTGGCTGGACACACACAAGCAATCCTTAAGCAAACAAGGACAGATTATCATTGTATTATTATGTTGTGTAAATTTACCTCCTCATTGCTGAGTCAAAAAATTAAGGGTTTCATTCACCCGTTATGCAAGTAAGGGGAGTGACAGTGATGCAGGCCGATCATGTTTATAGATTCAATATAGACAAAAACCCGTTGGAAACCATATGATGCTGAGCTCACCTAGGACCGAAAATTCTATTTCATAACGAAATAAAATCATGTAGAGAACCCAAAAATCTTATCGCTTTAAACACGTTTTTCACTATATTGCAACCAAAAATTTAGTATTTCGTTGCAGGCAATAAATAATACAGACCAAAAAATCCTTTTGCTATAACATTAGTTTCGTTAAATGCATGTTGGCTATATCCATGCTAGAGTTTATTATTCGCATGCCTAAACTATCATGCCTTGTCGAAGTTGGCGCAAGACAGGAAGGAGTGGAGGACCTTTGTTGCTGCCCTAAACACCACTGGGTGTAATGGGAGTAAGTAAGTAAACTATCGTGATTATTTCTTTCTATTCTTTACTCTGAACAGTCTTATTTTATTGCATTAGCTAACCTGTGCTTTGACTCTTTTACAATCCTTCCCATCCTAAGAGAGTTTCTTCTCAAATTCAAAGGACTCACCTGAGGGTCAGAGTCTGAAACAAGCAGGTCCGTGACCTGTGCTTGAATTCCAACATTTTCCTGGAGAGTTATGACATTGGTGGGACAGGGTTGGAATATTGGGGGGTTGTTATTTCTTGACACGATGACGGTGACAGAGGCAGATTGGGGATTTGTACGAGGTACAAGGCCTTGATCCCTCACAGATGTGTCCCACTAAAAGATCAGAAGAGAAAACATAAGTTAAAAATTAACCCTTCTCTCAAAATCATACAGCTAACTACAAAACATTTCTGAAAGTTGGTCGAATATAAATATTATAATTTATACTATAAATAGTTCCGTATTATCTCTAACAAGTGAACTTAAATTGATTCTAGGGGGTATGCTTATTTTGTACTAATATCATGTGCAACTGATAATTTGTTTGTTTGATCGAACCCCATTAATACTGCAGTGTTGGGGCCAGTCCTATGTTCAGCCATGAAAGACACACATGATACCCGCCATAAATACAGGCACCCCGACCACCAAACACGACTGAACACAGAGCCAGAAATGCTATGGATCAAAGAATATCAGACAAGCAAGTGATCAGACCACTGTGTACTGATAATAATAATAATAACAATGATAATAAGTACAGTACGTGTTAAAAATTGAATAATATGACTATTTAATCACTAATAAGACATATTTGGGGAAATTTGTACCTCCTATCACAAAAGAAAAAAACCAACAACTATAATAACACAGTTAATGGAATCATGTCTAGGAACTGATCGAGTGTCTAGACCTAGTCATATCTTTCCGATTGTCATCTCTTTCCACTGCGCGTCATCAACCAGGCTACACTGTAGTCAATGACCTCCACCAACAAGCACAGTCCATAACCGCTTAATGGCATATACCAATTGCTTGCGATGCCTTCATTCAACCAGTAGGCAGGCTTCCTTTTTCTTATTGTGGGGAGAGCCAAGTGGCAGGGTGTGAGCTTGTTAGGGACAATACTGTATAATAATTTGATCCCTTTCTTCTTTCTTATCCAATTCCCTTTTACCATTACAGTGTAGGGCCAGCACTATGAGGCTGGATTTCTCTGGATCAAGATAATAAGCCAAGCAGGTGAACAACACACTGTACCATTTGATCCCTTAGAAATATAATATAGACTTCATCATAATTATAAAAATCACCTCATCTTGTGGTCACCCCTCAGCTATAGTAAGGACTATCAATGCAGTAGTGTTTTATGAAAAGTCCAAATAATACTTGTAAACTTCATATCCATCAACGAGTGAAACTTTCATCTTTTTTTCTTTTTTCCTTTTCTTATCGAATTCCCTTTTACCATTATAGTGTAGGGCCAGCACTATGAGTGCTGGATTTCTGTGGATAAAGATATTAAGCCAAGCAGGTGATCAACCCACTGTGACCTTTGTGGTAGGAATTAATTTTGTAACCTTGCGGCCTACTCTTATCAATTTTTAACAGCCAAGAGTTCTTTAATGTGCGCAACGTGCACATGGGACCTCCGAGTTTATCATCCGTCTCTGATAGGACTAGTTTCTTTGATCCCACCTACCTGAATAGGATCAGGGGAGTGGCATATAGGTTTTCACTGAGTTTCAAGGAGACCTGACAGTGTCGAATCAAACCCGGTACCTTTCGCTTCAGAGACGAGAACCGTACCTCTGCACCACTGGGACCCCCTCAGCTACAGTAAGGACTATCAATGTAGTAGTGTTTCATGAAAAGTCCAAATAATACTTGTAAACCTCATATCCATCAACCAGTGAAACTTTCACCTACATTGTATGTATTGTCTGTTTCTCCAATCAAGGATTTGACCACCACGACATCTCCATTTGGACGGACTTCAAAGAACTCGAGAGCAGGTTGAGAAGTAGTAAAGAAATACAGCAAATTGTTGGGTGTCTGAAAAAAGGAAACAACGCACAAACATTCAAAACAGGAGTGAAAAAACCCTTATCAATGTTCTTTATCATCAACATTTATACAACTTTTCTATCACCACATAGTCTTCATGTTGATTATTATTTGAATATTATTGTATACATTATGATATTATATATATATCTTTTTTTTATCTATTTATTTGTATATATATATATATTTTTTTTTTTTTTTTTTTTTTTTTAAATGAAATTATAGGAGGAGATTATTATTTACATTTATATATTTATGGTGGAGGTGTAAATGTCACACATTTAAATTTGAATTGAATTGAATTGAATTGAATTGAATTGAATGTTTCTATTCTGTAGCCTCCAGTAGAAGATGTATTATAGAATATCTTGCTCCAGATCGGTTTTATTCTTTTAAAAAAATTATCTATTCATCTTAATTTTTATAATTTTTCTTCATGTTCACAGATTGATTGTATGGAAGAAAGATAATCAGGGCATGTGGACACAGTTGTAATACTAATACATGTAGGTGTCATTTATAATATGTCTTTATCAGTATCTAACCCTGATTTGTCATTCATCCTATCTCATTATCAGTCCTTCACCCTGAATTTGTCAAGCAGGACTATCATTTTATTTGTATTTTCAGCCCTATGCTCCCAGGTAGTGACCGTATAGGTTTCAGTCATACAGATTCATATCAAGAGAAAAGATAAAAAACAGGAAATAAAAAATAGTATGAAACATACCTGCAAATCTGAGTCTGTTGCCTTTAAAGAATCAAATGGTACTTGCAGGGTCTGGTCTTCTAAGATAGAGAAAGTAAAAGTCGGGTTTGCTGGATTATTGACATCCCACTGAGGTGTTTGAAGGTTCTTGTCCACTGTGATCTTAAATGTTGTTATTGCACTCTTTGGTGGCTGTCCATTGTCAGAAGCTCGCACCTCCAGCTGCATAGGATAAGAAAAAAAAGATAAATGATAACAATTGTCCATTTGTATTCAGTGAAGTGGGGAAATTCTTCTTTCTTTCTTTATCAATAACCTTTTAGTACCTTTCGGTGTAATGTTTATGTGTGATACACAAACTTTCGCAATTGATCCCTATTCAGGCCCTATGACATCTTGGTCTTCATTCGAGGCCTTCCCAATATGACTGTACCTATTTGGTATAGCCCTCAAAGTCATTAGACCACTCAAGCCTCTCCACCACAACAAGGTGTGCCATAAAGGAGAGAACTGGGGAAAGTACTCAGGCAAAAGTACATATCACCAAAGAGACTGATTAGATAGGGAATGTATAGCAAAGGATTGCTATAAAAGTCGTAAAGTTGTTAAGCTTAACATTCATTTCAACACAGAAAGGTCATATAAAGGCAGTTCAACAGAACGAGAAAATTTTATGTGAATCTCCAGGACAGAGTCAAGAAAACTCTGAAATGCTCTGAGTAAAAAAATCCTGTACAGAGCAAAATTTGAATCTCAGACCCTGCTATCAGAAATCATCCACCACACTTCAAATGCCCATTTTTAAAAAGTAAAAAGGAGGGTAAAAATTCTTCAGCACACACTAAATCAGAAAAATTTCAACACACATACAAGATTTTGATATTATCAAAAGTGAACAACATACCGTGAAGACGTCTTCAGCTACGTTTTCCAGTGTTTTTTTTAGAGAAATAGCACCAGTGTTTTCGTTGAGGTCAAAATAGGTAGGAGCTGATCCATCTCCAATCAATTCATATTTGACAATCTCAAAAGTCGCCTGAAAATATCAAAAACAATTTTTATTTTTATTTTTGTTTTTAACCAATACAGTGTAGGGCCAGCACTATGAGGCTAGATTTCTCTGGATCAAGATATTAAGCCAAGTAGGTGATCAACCCACTGTGAAACAACAAAAATCAATATTCTAAAGTTGCTTGGTCAGTCTCTGATTATCCTCACATTGACAATCAAATTGTACGATTATATCAACAGAACTTATAAAAACCATAAAGAAGGTAAGAAAAAAATCTCTTTTGCTGCTTTTAAGAGAAAAATGTCTGTTGACACGACAATATATAATATCAATATTTTCCTTTTAATTTACAAGAAACTTTGAAAAAGGTTTGATCTAAAAACAATTATTTTTCTTAGAATTAGAAATCCTGTTCTTTTAAAACATGGTCATTTTTCTCAATGAAACAAATAAATCTTTTCTCACAGTTTCATCATCATCAGTAGCAGTCACAGTTGTGATAGCGGTGGGATTTACTGAGGCCGTCTCCGCCACAACTGCTGGGTAGTTATCTTTGTTGATAAACACAGGACTGTGTGCATTTCGGTAGACATTGACTGTCACAGTGGCAGTATCGAGGGACTTTTTGGGTACTACAGCATTATCTCTCACGCTGATTTCCAGCTGCAACAAGAAAAAGTTAAAAGTTACCCATTGACATTGGCAATCACTGAAATGAGGGCTGCTGGAAGTTGTAGACAAAAAGATAAAAAAGCAAGTAAAAATATAAAAACTTCCAAACTGTTTAAAATTTATACTAAATCTGTAACCAAAATTATCAATAACACCAAAAATATATTTTTGATCTTCTTTTTCTCTTTCGAAACTACGATTTCTCTGTATATCTGTCATCTAGTGAAGAATGTAGGATATTTCAATTCTATTACAGAATCTGATATTCAATGAGAACTTGAAAAAATGTTTATACTCAAAATCTTGCTTTGTTTTGTTGTTTTAATGGCAAACAAAGTGGATGGTGTTAATAGAGAATCTGGTTTATATATTCATCACTGAATAAACGCATCATTAACACGTAAATGTGAAAAACGCTAGAAAAATAGCTATAGAAGAAGAATAGTGAGTTTCTTTATACCTGGGGATCGACACACGTGTAAAAACGGCACCCCACCTAGCCGGAGATAGGGAGCCACATGCTCTACTGACTGAGCTAAGCCACCACTATAAGTCAGAGCATGTTTTTCTTTCATCTCTGGTTAGGCGGGGTTGTCATTCGCAGATGTGGCTTTTATCCCCACAGTCGACTTAGCCCTTTTCTTCTATGGTTGTTTTTCTGTCACTTTCACATTTTCCTACTTTACTTGATTCCATTTATCATTACCTGTGCCATTTCCTTTTCATTTCAATTGTAAACACCCTACAGATGCTTGCCCACAATGGCAAACTCTCCCAGCTCTTACTGTGGTTGCAACAGTCATTTGTTTATTGGCCTTGTTTTATGATTGAAACTGCTCAGTGAATTGGTCATTTTGCCAATAAATGGTGGGCAGGGAATCCTGCATTCTTATTTGTAGGTGTCTGTAAACCAATTGTGGTAGAACATACAGCTGGCCCCAACACTGCATGACAGCAATAAAGGGGCTTGACAAAATAAACAAAGTTTAAAGTTGGTCGTTTAATACCTTTGGCAAAAAGTTATAGGTCATATAAAAAACTGGACGTGTAATCTATAATTACAATGGAATCCACAGAGTCAGAAACCAGTATCCTTTTCTCACAAAACAAAAATGTTAAGGCTAAGCCACGAAACCCTCATCAGAAGCTTTGATCAGTTCATAAGGGCAAAGTTTGATCAGTTCATAAGGGCAAAGTTTGATCAGTTCATAAGGGCAAAGTTTTTCAAAAGATGTGATAATTTTTCTCATGGTAAATGATCTGAGCTTCTGCTCATGAAGTGAAAGTGTTACCGGTACACAACGAAGCCCCCAACAACAAAGACACTTACAATATATTGAAGAGCTGTATCCTGTAACAAACTTGACTTGACTTTGATATCTCCACTGCTGCTATCTACTTGGAAGTAAGTTGTAGCACTATCTTTTCCTTCCAAATTGTACGATGGAGTCCCTGCTTCATTCTGAGAATTCAAAAGAGAATGTTACATAATACAATATCAGAAGCTTCTAAAAAAAGTTTAAAGTTGTTAGTTTTACGCCCTTGGAAAAACAGTATAGGTCAATATCAAAGGCTGAACTTCTGATTTATAGTCCATCTCCAATAGGATTTAATTTCAATGGAATCCACAGAGTCAGAACCCAGTATCTTCTTCTCATAAAGCAAAAGTATTACCACTAAGTCACCCTTCCTAACAAGAACAACAACAAACAGTGTTTTTATCCTAGCTTTGTTTACACTAGACCTACCTTGTTTTGATTGACATTTTTTTGGTAGATATCTCTTACTAGATTCCTGTGTTCTGTGTTTGTTCTGTTTCTTTTGCTGTTGTTGTCGCTTACCCGAAATGTTCTGTGTCTTTGTATATTGTTTTTATTGGAAGTTTTTCCATTTTCATACTCTGATGAAAACTATATAGTTAAACAATTGAAACCCTTTGTTAGCGATGACTTTAAGACACCCCAAAAAATAACTAGGAGCATTTTACCTGGTCTGGGTCAGTAGCAAATACTCGAAATATAGAGTTAACAAAATTTTGAGTCTCCAAGATTCGGGTTGCTGTGGCTGTGAATGTTGGAGCAGATGGATTTTGAAAAGTAGGCGGAGACAAATTGCGGTCTACTGTCACGGTAATAATATTGTAAATAGCATTGGGAGGATCTCCTCCGTCTTTGGCCTCAGCAAGTATCTGGTCATGAGAAAAGAAAAGAAATATTGAGGAAAAACTCATGCAAGTAGTGGGAGAGCAATGAATGATGACAATGCAAAAAATTTGCTCCTTATCGACAATGAAAAAAACAACCTTTTGAAGTTAGTAATATATTACGTTTCAACTCTTGAAGATCAGAGGCGGGACTTCTGATCTATAGTCCATCTCCAATCTGGTGATCAGACATGAACTTGTATAACTGAAACCTCATTAAAGTCTTTGACCTGACTGGGATTCGAACTGTGGACATCCTGATTTGTGAGCCAGTGCTTTAACACTGCAGGAGTCCTTGACCAACCAAAAATGTGGTTGCTTTTTGACAAACCAAAAATGTGCTTGCTTTCTGACTGAATGTCAAGGTCATAAAAAAGAGTTAAATAAACATCTAATTATGAGACCTTTAAAGTTTAAAGTTGGTAGTTTTACGCCCTTGGCAACACATCATGGGTCATAACAAAGGCAGGATCTCTGATTCATATTCCATCTCTAATAGGACTTAATTCCATAAGGAATCCACAAAGTCAGAGCTATGAAATTAGAGAAAGTTGAAAGGAAAAAAAACCAACGTCTCCACCAGAATTCGAAACTAGTACCTTCTGCTCACAAAGCAAAAGTGTTACCACTAAGACCACAAAGCCCCCATTATGGAATCTTTTAATTCCCAGTATGTCATAGTTGTGTTAAAGAATGGTCTATTACAGAGTGGCAGCTAGATAAGTCAGAAGAGCATACAACCCTCTATCTCTGGCGAGGCAGAGTTACCATTTGCAAATGGGGGTTCAATCCCCACTTAAGCAAACCACTTTTCTTCTCTATGGCTATTTTTCTAGCACTATCACACTTTTCTGTTTCCTTGATGCCAGTTATCCTTATCAGTGCTGGCTCCTCTTTTAAATTCAATGCAATTTCTAATTTAAGTGAAAAGTCAATACTGTGAACAGGCTAAAAACTTCTCAATTCCATTACTTATGAATATGAATGAAAGCGTTGCTCACCGTGAACACAGACTCGGCCTGATTAGCTACAGGAGATAAAAGGGTAATCCTGCCAGTCGTTGGTTCCATGAAGAATAAGTTGTTCACAGAAGCTCGAATAATTGCGTATCTTATCGTGCTGAATGGTGCCTGAAAATTTCAAGGAGTTTAAGAAACAATAAATATATTGGGGTCAAAAACATTTTGACGCCATGCTAGAACACAAACTAAAAAGGTAAAGTTTAAAGTTAGTGTTATACCTTGGCAACACATAATAGGTCATATCAAAGGCAGAACCTCTGATTTATAGTCCATCTCTGAGGAATCCACAGGGTCAGAGCCATGAAAACTTGAGAAAGTTCAAGGGTTCTTTACTGTGCACAACTTGCACACAGGACCTCCAAATGTATTGCCCATCTCCAATAGGTCTAGGTTCTTGATCCCACCTACCTTCATCGAATCAGGGGAGTGGCAAATAGTTTTATACCAAGTTTTATGAACAAAATAACAGCTGTTGCCATTTCAAAGGCCAGAACCGTACCCCCTACTATGAAGCCAAGTCATAAAAATGTGTTTTGGTAGTATTTCATTATTAGAATTGACAGACAGAGAATTTGTAGCAAACAGCGAGGATCTTTTGAATTAATTCTTACCACAGTATCAGCATCAGTGGCATCAGCTACTACTACTTCATCATTGGTTCCTGCAGTTCTCAATATTGTGGTATCAAATGAAGTTTTGGTCCACACAGGGGGGGCAGTGTTGCGGTTTACTGTTATGGTCACTGTGCAAGTCCTTATAGCAGTCAGGAATGTATCAGCATCATCTCTGGCTGTAATCTGTACCCTGTTGTAAAAATAAAATGGTACAAGTTATGTCAGTGGAAGAATGCAATCTCAAAGAGCAAAGAAGTAGTAGAATGGGATAGTGGTTAGAATATGAAAGTAAGCTTTGTAGACAGTTAATTTCAGTCTAGAAATGGAAAATCAAGTTGGGTCAGCATTTTTGACTTTGTTTATTTTTGTCTTACATGTTTAGCAGAAAGTCTAAAAATGTCTAAACTGAAAATAACTGTCCACAAAGCTGTCTTTCATAGTCAGTGGGACAAAGCTGTCTTTCATAGTCAGTGGGACAAAGCTGTCTTTCATAGTCAGTGGGACAAAGTTGTCTTTCATAGTCAGTGGGACAAAGCTGTCTTTCATAGTCAGTGGGACAAAGCTGTCTTTCATAGTCAGTGGGACAAAGCTGTCTTTCATAGTCCGTGGGACAAAGCTGTCTTTCATAGTCAGTGGGGTTTAGTGAGTTTTCAAAAACAAATTCCCAAATCCTGGGGTCTCTATAGCATGTCCATATGAACATTTGGAATCAAATTTTCCTCGGATGACCTTCTCAAGAGATGTCAAAGCATGGAAACTCAAAATCATTCTGTGTGAACACCAAAACTCTTTCAAAAGAGTGGAATTCGCCTTTTTCTAAGCAACAACTGAATGCTACAGTTGGTGTTGCTACTATTTAAAAAAACTACTTGGTCTTCACTCCAGGGGAAATGACTACAAAAGAATACTGTCAAATAGGGTGAAAAAAAGCTAGTGATAAAAGGAGATCAAATCAAAAGGAAAAAGCCAGGCAAAAATATGAACAGGAAGATGGTGGTCCTGCATATCAGCAGGGATTATTCTGAGACATTAAAAGACAGTAATGATGGATTATTAACTTTCAAATTCGATTTTTCTCAAAATGTGTATTTTATAAATTAAAAAATATGAAGCAATTTTCTCAATTTTATGGCAACTAGTATTTCTGGATGGGAGAGAGAGAGAGAGAGAGAGAGAGAGAGAGAGAGAGAGAGAGAGAGAGAGAGAGAGAGAGAGAGAGAGA
>JARBEQ010173096.1:0-12883 GCA_030265355.1 Tritonia tetraquetra
TTCCCAATATGGTTGTACCTGTTTGGTATAGCCCTCAAAGTCATTAGACCGCTCAAGCCTCTCCACCACAACAAGGTGTGCCATAAAGGAGAGGCAATCTATTATCATAATTCAAAATGGAAGGTGATGCTATTAGCAGACTTACCTTGGCTTGGACTCTCCTGTTGTGATTAATGTTCGAAAGCTCTAGTCTGTCCACCTCCAGCATCTGTTCTAACTCTGACATATTTTCACGCCGCACCCGTCGCTCCTATTATTAAAATAATATTTCATATTGTAAACAAATGTTGAAAGTAATGTTGATTTTTTCTTTCTTATAATGTTGTTGTTCCTGCTAAAGATGATGGGAAAATGAGAAAAGAAGTGGAGAAAAGAAATGATAAAACTATAATAAGATTTATTTTTCAAATGATCGGATGGGTTATGATATTTTGATAAAGCAATAAAACATATTTACTTACATTTTAAAAGATTATTATGTGTACAAGGAATTGTGTAAATGAGTATAGAGATTTTTGTGGCAATTTGTACTTTTTTCATCCTTCATCTCTATACATCTATTTCAATATTATTTTAATACATTTTGCATATATGTAAATGTTTGTTATATAGGTGGATATCATATAATATCTATTTTTTTTCATTTCATTTATATTTCTTTCTTTCTTCTTTCTTATCCAATTCCCTTTTACCATTACAGTGTAGGGCCAGCACTATTAGTGCTGGATTTCACTGGATCAAGGTATTAAGCCAAGCAGGTGATCAACCCACTGTGACAATATATTTATTTATATTTCTTACCATACCATTTGTTGCCCAGAGTGGTAGAACCTCTCAGTTTTTATCAATAGCTGAGGGGGTACCTACAAGGGCTATTGTAATTTATTTATTGGCCCGTCTTTGAATAGTACTGATTAGTGTGTTGCTCATGGTGCCAGTAAAGAGTTGTGGACACAGTGGACTGATCACCTGCTTGTCTGAAACTCTCTGATCCAAAGAGTTTCGGGCTCTGTCTTCAGTCGTGTTTAGTGGTTGGGGTGCCTGCATTTATGGCAGGTATCTTGTTTGCCAGTCAGGCTGAACATAGGACTGGCCCCAACACTGCTCTGTGGTATTAAAGGGGCTCGATCAATCAAACCAACTATTTGTTTCTGTACATATGAACCTTCAAATGTTAGCTATATATGTAATAATTGTCTTGACTAATTATTGTACACTTAACTAAGGGAGCAAAATAATCATAAAATATAATAAACACGCATGCATACTTGATTCTCTTGCTTGGCCTTTTCAATTGCCATGGCTGCTTCAACCTTTTGTTGTTTTTTGGTTTCTTCCAATGCTTTGATTCTTGCCACCTCTGTAAAATTAATTGGCAATTATTGATAGCTTTGATCTTTCCTTATATTTTCAACCTATTCAAATGACATCACTCTACCTGTCTTCTTCTTGTCATTTTGTTTGCTTGACTATCTGTTTACTGAAAATATTCATTCACACAATGTTAGCTGCATGATTTCTTTCTCTCCTGAAGTAGTTATTTATCTGTATTCATCATAATTTAACTTTTTATCTCTGTCTTTCTAACCCTGAGTGGTAAATTTTACGAGTTCTTATAAAAGCTGAAGGGTGAGCCCATTGGTAACAGTAATTTGTTTATTGACACTATTTTATGATTAATTCTATTCAGGGTATTGCTCATAGTCATAGTGCAATAAAGGATGATGGACATAGTGGACTGATAACCTGTTTTCTCAAAGTATTTTCGGCTCTATTTTTGGGCTATGTGTGTTGGTTGCTGTATCATTTGTTAGAGAACATGGAGCTGGACCCAACACTGCATTGCAATATTGATGGGGATTGATCAAACACAAAATCTCTGTTCCCATAGAGATAATGTCTACCCTCTGTCAAACTTTGTTATCGTTAAAAAAATACCTGAAAACTGATCTCTTCCGTTCATTCCATGTTTGATTAACTAGATATAATACTTATAAAATCATGGCCTAGCATATATATTTTATCAAAGTTCTGTGATGACAAGTGAATTAATGAACGAATGAAAACAAATCATTGTATAGTGCCTCTGAGCATCACTGATGGATACCGGCACTATATAAATAATTAACTGTCATTATTATTATTGTTGTTATTATCATTATTATTATTATCATTATTATCATTACTGTTTTAAGCATACACAATCTTCCTTGTTATTTTGTTTTGTTTTGTTATCCAAACCACATTATACCCCAAGGAGTTTCGTGGCCAGCTCAATGTCCAGCATTGCTGAACAGAGAGCTGGAAAAACTCTGGATCAGGTATATAAGGCAAGCAGGTGATCAGCCCACTGTGCTCTTCCTTGTTATCATTCTCTCAAAGTCATCTTCTCTTTTCTCCTCATATTCATGCCTTCTTTGTGTTAGAAACTATAATCATAATGGGTGAATGAGGCAATGTGCAAAGCCTATGAATGTATCTTGTAAACCCCAATAGGCTTGGTGTACAGTTCTCCCCAGTCATATTGTGCTATGTGGTTCAATAATTTGATAAGATTCATTCACATTATATTTTTAAGTGATTCATCAATACATTGTATCAATAACACAAATAATGATGGAAACATGCTTAAAAGATAATCATTATTATCTAACATATTTTTCTGTGTATCCTTTTGAAAAACCATACTATTATCCCTGAAAATCTGAAGAAAAAAAGTTACAGATTATGTGACTTAATACAGCTGAAGAAGTGTCCTTTCTATATCGGAGTTACATTTCACTCTTGACAACAGAACATAACTATTTCATGCATCTATGTGATTTCATGCAATTCACAAAATTCTGAAACAATGACAAAAGGATATAAACACAAAAGCTTGTAAATAAGTTGTGATCAAATCGTAGATTTCACCGAGGGCAGACGGTCCCAATGCTGGACATTTTTTTATTACCCCACTGTCAGACACTTCTCAAAGTCATGCAGGAAAATGGCTTTTGTGCTCAAAATAGCAACATTGCAAAAGATCAGAATTTAAAAAAAAATCTATTTAACGAAAGTGATCTTTTGCATTCTCGATATTTTGAGTAAAAAAATCATTTTCCTGCATAGCTTTGAGAAGTGTCTGACATTGGGCAATGAAACAGCATCGGACATTGATGCCAACTCCCCTATCTGAACTGAAACCATATCATGTTTATAATGGCAGTAAACTATGTTGAGAAACTTCAGAATGTGTAATACATAATTCGGTAGGGAGTCTTCACACAAATGTACACATTATTCTGGCAGTCATTATGTTTCATAATGATAAAATAATACAGTAGTGAGGTTGGTAAAAATCCAATAATACTGTGCTGGTATTCTGTGGACAGCAGATCTTTAGTTCTGTACTTCTCGCATGTATGAGTGCGATTAGTTATGAAGATACTTGCAGCAGATGACTAGAAAACCCTTATCATTCGGTTTATGGGGCCAACAGTTCTAGTTTAATTGAAATATGTAACCTTTAACAATTAACACAAAAACATGAATAGAAAGACAGAAATTTAGATGTAAACAGAAAGAGTGATGAGAGAATAGACAAACAAGTTAAATATGTTAAAACTTTAGGGGAAAAACTACGAGTTAGGCCTAGAAGAAAAGAAAGTATCAGAAGCTCTAAAAATAACAAATCTAACTTTAACAGGGGGAACCACAAAGTGCCGGGATAGGACAGTTTGGAGGACTGTCTATGACACTTAAACCAAGAGAGTCAAAACGGGAGAAAAAAGAGAGAAAGAAACCTTTGACAATGACATAACCAAGGTGAATAGAGCATAACAGTCTGCCTGCAGCATGCTGATAAAATTTATGATGAATAACAGAAGAGAAGAAAATCAACATAATTATCATCTAATTGTGTTGGGAAATAGAACAAGAGAAACAGACCCTATCGAAAGTGCCCTCCAACAACCTACACTGAATAAATAGCATGAAGATACACTAGTAGTCCGCCAATTTTTTGGCCATGTTTTTAACAGTACAATGATAAAGTATTTCAAGCAAAAAAAGGAGTTAATTTTCACTAATGACAGGTTTTCAACCACAGACAAGAAAGGAGTAGATAGATAGACAGAGAGAGAGACAGAGAGAGAGAGAGAGAGAGAGAGAGAGAGAGAGAGAGAGAGAGAATATAGACTTGTAAATCAAAATCTTTTTGATTTTGGTAGAACCTCCCAGTTTTTATCAATTGCTGTAACCCACAAGGGCTACTGTAAATTGTTTATTGGCCTGTCTTTGATTAATACTGCCCAGTGGCTCAGTGTATTGTTCATGGTGCCAGTAAAGAGTTGTGGACACAATGGGCTGATCACCTGCTTGTCTGAAATTCTTTGTCTTTGGTGGTCAGGGTGCCTGCATTTATGACGGGTATCTTGTGTGCCTTTCATGGCTGAACATAGGGCTGGCCCCAACACTGTTCTGCAGTAGTAATGGGGTTTGATCAAACGAACAACAAACAAATCAAAATCATAACTATATATTTTGGAACAATAATACATTATATAAAAAGACCATGAAACAACAGACAAGTTCAGCTTTGAAACTTAGACAGTGGCAAAAGAAAAATATCATGATGTATGTTATAAGATTTCATTTATAAAAATCAACCAAGCAAAGAGTAGTGACAGCACTCAAAATTATAAAAGTATAATACAAATCTCCCTTTCTGTCACATAGTGTACAAAACATTAAGTTCTAATATGGTTTCCCATCCAACACCCATTCAATTGTGAATGTTTATAAGACTCATGCAACTACTTTCATTTTGATCAATTATGTTGATTAATCGAAAGGTACAGTAACAAAATGAAAAGCTCAATAATCAAGAACAACTGAAAAAAAGAAGGAAAAAAACCACAAACAAGAGTATGGAAAACACAAGTAAATTAATGTTGATGTAAAACCTTAAAAACATTAATTAAAAAAAAAAAGATGAATAAAAGATGTTAAATTAGCATTGTTCTTTAAGAAAACAAAATTACACTGGACACTTTTTTTTAGACAGTTCCATCAAGTTATTACAATGCATTTCACATTGTATGTCACCCATTAAATTGTTAGCTATATATCTTAATGGAGTAATATCAAATCAGACATTTTAATTTTTTTTCAAATCAATATCCAGATAAAGAGCAAATGCATACTGTTTTCAGAAACAACTCAAAATGAAATGTATGGAATCATAATAAAACAAAACAAGATAATAAAAAATAAAGGTGTCAAATGCTGGATAAAAAGAAAAAAATCATGTTAACTGAAAACAAAAACAAAACCAAAAAAAATCAATATCATACGAACAAAAAATAATATAAATAGTACCAAATAATTCCAAGTTAAACTATAACGATGTACACTCGCATCTTCTGAGTCAAAAGGATCACACTAATAAACAAATATTCATTTAATTCACTCCTAAACTTGTTAAGCCATATTTCCTTGGTTAAATGATCTTATTCTTATGTGCACAAATGTTCCAGAGCATTTGGTTATGATAATAAAATGCATAAAGAACATTTTTTAAAGTGTGTCTGTTGTTATGACAAATTTGAGGATTCACAATTAATTTTGATTTTAATCAATCAATATTCTTGAGGAGAGAAGACAAAACCTCTTGGAAGGAAATCTACATCACACAAGAAAACAAAAATAAGTACTGTTCTCATTATGACAATTTCTAATGACCCTCTATGACTCAGAATAAGCAATGCCCCACCATTAATCCATGACCAAAATGTGGGTGCAAAATGTCCTACTACTCACTCTCAGACTTTTTCTGATCAGTTGAAAATGATGTTCCAGCATTGCTATTCTCATCTGGCAGAGCTGCATTATTCACAATTGTCAACAAGTAAATGTGATCAATACTTAATTCAAACATATCGTCATCATTATAACCAGATTGCCCGATACTTCACAGTTTTGGGGAGAGGAAGAGAACCTTTCATTTTATTGGAAAAGAAATAAAAAATATGTGATTTTTTTCAAAGGAGTCAGGCAATATGGTTATCAATGGTGACACACACATGGATATCATGAAAATAGTGTGATAATTGGGGATTGAATCATATCTAACGGAACATATTTTTGCAAGTGTTGAGTTAGGATTAGTTTCCCTATTCAGTTTATCTTTCCAAAATTTATTTCTATAAATTTGTTCAATACATGACCAAATTTTCCTATTCAGGTCCGATTTTGAATATTTTGTTTGGTACACCAAATGAAAGCCTGTTAAAACCCTTCAAACTGATAAGAGTTATACGAGGCACGCAAACATCCTCAAGGATTTTTGGTTAGAGCGCATCTCACAATGACAGGCTTCTGCCACTTAATACACAAACATACATATGGAAAATGGGTTACACATACTAAAACTGTCTATTGTAAAGAAGATTCTATCCATTCCATTAAACTGATTGATTTATAATATGTGCGACTGCTTCTCATAAACGAGTATATATAAGTCACGCAGTTCGCTTTCAAGATAGCGACTAAAAAATTTTACAGGGTCATTATTATGAGTTTCAAATTTTCTACTCCCCAAAATTGTAAAAATTCTGTAAAAATTGCAAATTACAGAAAATATTAAAAATAATAACTCAAGAAATTCCTCTGCTTGAATTATGCTTTTTTAGACAGGCACAGAAAAACTAGCCAATGAAAATAACTAAGATACAGATGGAAGACAATGTTATTGCCCAAAGTTCAATGTAAGGAGGAAGCTGATTGGTTCCAACAACCGAACTGACCAATCAAAGCGCTTGATTAGAAGAGCTCCTTTTCTATTCTACGTTTTGACATTTATTGAGTTTTTTTGTTCGCTTCTTTTTTTTTTTGTCTGTCATTTTATTTGTTCATTTTGCAATATTGTTTGTAGTATTTTGCCATTATGTGATTGGTTTGTTTTCTGGATATCATCAACGTTTTCTTTCATATTTCGTACAGAAAACAAACACATCATTTATTCTATTCATGTCAACTAGTTGTAAAATTGGAAAACAATTACATTTTGCACTGGTCAAGTCTAGCTTGTTGGAATTGCTTATGGTATTTTGTGATAGAACAATAATCTACTATGAGTATCGTGAAGCGAAAGTGCAGAAAATCATTCTCTCACTTTGGACACAATTTTCTTGAAACTAGAATTACTACCCCAACTGGCCTCTCTTGGCAATATTTCAGCAACTGTTCAACCTATCGGGATACATTTTTATAATCCACTTATACCATTATCTCTAAACGTATAAATTCTGATTTGTAGATAATCCACTTTATCAGAAATGGTCACATATGTGGAAACAGTCTTACTTGGAAAAAAATGTCTATCCTATTTACTAACATACTTGTAATTGTCACAATAAAAGAAACTTTCAAATAATATGAGTCGAGTAATACACAATAAGAGAAAAGTACAGTTCATATCAAATAGTTGAATAATCAGTGGTCCTTGGCCCTCATAAAAACATCTTTGTCATCATCAAAAACTTCAAGTGATATTGGAGGTAGATAAGGAGCTCTAAACACAAATCATAGAGAATGATAAAATGAATAGGATTATCCTTTTGTACTTTTAGTAAGAAAGAAATACATTTTCCTGAATCATCTAGATTTTGTTGAAGTGCAAAGTAGAATTCTGGGGAAATTTAGAACACATCAAGTAAGTAGATGCATTATGGATATCTCCATAATCTTCCAATGACCAATCACTAAAAAAAATCCTATAAGGAAAATATTAAAGATTGATGATGGAAATTATCACATTCAAATCACATTATGAAAAAAATGAACTGTTAGTCGAGAAAAATGTCACCAAAAAATTGCAGGTATAAATGATCTAACTTGCTGTGGACAGCATTAATAGAATAATGGTCATATATGCAAAAGTAAATTTAATCAATAGTTTTACATACCCTCCTCCTGAGCCTTGCGCTCTTGTTCTTCTTTTTTCAGTTTTTCTTTGTCTGCTTTCGACATTTTTCTTTTTTTGCTCTGAAACACGGAAGACGTAATTCTATTACAAACTCTGAATTAAAACTATTCCACATTGTGTTTGGTTTACTTTTCTTTCATAAAGACGATCATTTTCTCTCATTTATGACTTGATACATTTGTGCAATGAGCGATGACCTTCCCTGATTTGAAATATATATCCAAGGAGCACAAATCCTATTCTTTTTCTTTTTGTAGGTTTAATGTCATGTGAAAATAAGATGTTGTTTATTTCGATGGGGGTCAGCATCTACAGGAGTTCACCGAAGGCACCCAACAATTCATCTAAACACAGCTAACTAATCCATATAAATGTCCTTTATTCTATCAAAGTGGTCATTGCTGAAACATGTGTTTTCATAAGGTAGTGGTCGGCTTGAAGGCAAATATCATAATCACTGTATCATATTCAGACCATAATAATATCATGTTACCATGGGGCATTAAAATAAATGAACAAGAGGGGAAAGGGAATGTATAAACTTCCAAAAAGGGACAAAGCACAGGGATGTAGAACGTTTTGGGCGACAACGTCCTTCTTTCAGCTAACAGACCGCGAGTTGTGTCCAATGACACAGACAAACCGGTGGCTACCCATTTCAACCGCCTTGACCATGAGGGTACCTCTGATATGGCGGTACCGGTCCTCCAAAAGTGCCACAGAGGGAAACCGGAGCGTAAAACAGCAGAGACTCGCCACATTATCCGCTTGGGTTGTCTCACCCAGCGAGGCCCAGCAGATTAGACCTTGTCTGATTTCCCTCCCCTACATGCACTCACCACACTACCACCACCAGCTCCCCCTCACCTGACATTATTCATCATCCCCTCCTTCTTCATCTCCTTCCCCTCTTCGCCTTTCCCTCATCACCATCACAACTGACACCATCCTAAAATTTTCAGCTTGGGTTGTCTCACCCAGCGAGGCCCAACAGATTAGACCTCGTCTGATTTCCCTCCCCTACATGCACTCACCACTCTACCACCACCGGCTCCCCCTCACCTGGAATTATTCCTCATCCCCTCCCCCTTTGCCTTTCTTTTATCACCACCACCACTGACACCCCTTCGGTACCAGCAATGGCACCTCTTTTAACACGTTATTCACACTTAACATCACCAGTATCATTACTATATCATCATTTGTACGGTTTCTTATCTATTTTTTAGTCTCACCTATTTTCAAATATATATATTCCATTTTTCTCACACTGTTTGCCAACATCTTTGGTTCTCCCCCGCCCTGTGTATTACTTCTCTCGCCGGACCATGTCTACCCCTCCACGTGTGTCCTTTCTTTGTCTTCCCACCACAGGTGCGAAGCCCGATTACGTCACCTTTGTTACATGTGCGATATCCTTCATTCTCTCCACCTTTCATTTCATTTGATTACTGACTGGCTTGATGATAGGTCTTAATCGAATTGTCGGATATCCCTATACCCATTTTCATGTTATGTGTTCTGTATTTTTTGTCTGTTAGCTGAAAGAAGGGTGTTGTGGCCCGAAATGTTCTATGTCCCTGTGCTTTGTCCCTTTTTGGAAGTTTATACATTCCCTTTCCCCGCTTGTTCATGGGGGCATTGAAGCATTGTTCGCTCCATAAAAGGAACGACGCGGGTTTGAATTTTTCACCTGTCCTTGAGCAAGACACTTCGCCTAGCTCACGGGGCGCTGAACCTTGGCGACCCATCAATGGTGGGGAATGAATGAGAGGCCACATGTTGTAACTGTTGTATTTTATGATTATGTATTGTAATGCTATGTAATATGTCTAATGTATGTATGATTGATTATGATTGATTACATGTCCACCATTGTAAAATGACAAATTAATCATTTTTTAAAAATGATATAGCTGTGGAAAATTACTACCACTGGTATGAGCTATGTTAAATGATGATAAAATGTACATTAAAACTGTAAGTCAATTAATAGTCGTAATGCAGGGATCAAATAAGATATTGTTGATGGGCTTTAAGTTATCTTTGTTCCTTCAAATTAGGAATGTAAACAGTATTGAAGAAAATGTATTAAAAATGAATACAGGTACAACTCACATTAAGTTTGGAATTTAATATTTAAAAATCTTACATGGGTATAAATCATCAATACTCTCCGAGTTATAGCTTTCATATGAATATGAGGGAAAAGTTAATGTCATTTCCATTTGAGGAGATATTATCCAGGTTTTAAATATCATTAACTTTCTTTCTTTCTTATCCAGTCCTCTGTCGGGCCCACTCTATGGGGTGGATTTACTCTGGATCAAGATATTAGGCCAAGCAGATGATCAGCCCACTGTGGCATTTTGTGGTAGGAATTAATTTTGCCTGGACAGCAGCCTTTCGGTCTAATCTTCTCGATGTCCAACTGCCAAGGGTTTTTTAACATGCACAACTTGCACATGGGACCTCTGAATTTATTGGCCGTCTCCGATATGACTAGGTTCTAGATCATTTAATGACCATGGGAAATATAACATATTCTGGTTTGATGAGACTAAGTAAACTTTGACATATCTCCACAGGTTCTTTGTGCACAGCAAATCAAATGTCAAAATTTTCACTTGTTTTCTTTTATTTATCATTCATCCACTCTAACAATAACAATCATAAAGTTTCATAGCAAATTGTGTAATATACAGCATTTCAAATTCAAACACCTCAAAATTGAAGAAAAAAAATAAAACCAAGCACTGTGACTGAGTGTTATCCTATATCATTCAGTTTGAAATTTTAATTATAAATTGTTGAGCTGCAATCTCATGCTTCCTGTATATGCACATAATGTGAATGACTTTCTGATATACACAGACAATATCATAAATGACATTTCAATTTCAGGATAATTTGTGCTGAATTTGTAAGGGGATTCTAAGTAAAACTATTGAAACTTATTTGATGTCAATGATTGCTATCAAAGCTTATCTAACAACTTATAAATTCAAATGGTTTTCTTCATCTAAATTCTTTTCTTTACTTTGTTATCAAAAATTTAGAATAACTTTTGAGATTGCAGGGTGCCAAACTTCTGGACATTTAATTCCTATTTGATATATCAAACCAAACAGGGCTATAATACTATGGATTTTCAGAGTACAGCCAAAATGTTCTATCTACTGAGAGCAATGAATGCTAAATCTATTTAAATTTAGGCATGTCATGGTACTTAACACCAATAGGATTTCATGTCAGGGTAGGCCCTATGTTACAACATATTTAGAGAAAATAAAATATGAAAGTGAAGTGTAAAAAATAAATAAAGGGAAGGTGAAAACCTCACCGAATCAGCCATGCTGAAAGGTTTTTAGTGTTTTTTCCCAAGGAAAATGTTAGTGTTGAAACCAAAATAAGGGGCACAGTCAAATGAGGTAACTGGGAAAGAAATAAAAATAAAATCAGAGGTTATTATATTTTCAAAAGGGTTAAATTTCAGCTGCCAGACATGGCCATTAATCTTGGGAATATTTCTTTTCCAAATAACCTTCTTGAGAAAATCAAAATAGATAGGTGCATGTATTGGATGTATTTTAATGACCATCACCAGTGCAAAACGTCATACAAACGGACAAACATTTTCAGATTGCCTATGTGGTGCGGCAAGGGCCATCTGCTCCTTGAAATTATATATGTATACTTCCCAATAGCCACTCTCCTCTTAATGTTTTATGATAATTTAAAGCACATTTCCTTTGAAAATCCAGGAGTAACGAGAAGGCAGAAGAACTGGCTTATCATAATCATGTTTATACAACATTCCTCTCTTCTCGCAATTTATCAAAATGCTTTTATCAAATTTGTATCTCTTTTAAAATATTACATTGTTTTCTTATTCTGCATATTTCATTCACATGTGTTCCAGCTGGAATAACGCACGCAGATAATGATAACATCTTTCCCCCTACATTCCATCGATCGTTCTTATCAATAGACTACTTATTCATTATGATCGATCATAGTTCTAGAATAGGTTTCTAATCATGATACTTTAAGATTGGAAAAGAACTGATATTGGATTAAATACCCGAAAACAACCCGACACCAATGTTTGCATTTAATTAATAAAGCATACCAAGAGTTGAAAATATGCAACTGAAATTGATACAAACTTCACGATTCAACGTCCGCTGTTGTGTATAGCAACCAACCGGATGTAGGTAAAGTTGAATGACTTGAGTGTCGAGCATCGACCGATTCGTAAGGGACATGGCTGATAACCCTCAATCTCTGGCGAGGCCACAGATTTCTATTCTGCGGGCGAGGCGGAGTTACTGCAAAGATTGACCCTACTGTCGACAAATCACTTTTCTTCTCTATTATTTACAAGCTAAATCTTGACAACAAAGTAAAGAAAAGAATTTAGATGAAGATTACAGTTTGAATTTATAAACAACATAAAAGACAATAAATACATAAGATAACATGTAGCACGGAGATCTGTAAAAAAACAATTTGCAAATCAGTTGTGTTTATAAGAGTCCGTCCTCTTGTCTCCCTCACCACTTTCCCTCTGGGGTACCCACCCTTTAGTCTTTAGTTTTGTTACATGTAGTTATTCACATATCACAGTGGGTTGATCACCTGCTTGGCTTAATATCTTGATCCAAAGAAATCTAGTACTCATAGAGCTGGCCCTACACTGCAATGGTAAAAGGGAATTGGATAAGAAAGAAAGAAAGTTATTCATGTATATATTCATTTCATCTTCACTCATTTACTGCATGTTCACTTATTATCACGCGAATCGACTTATAAATGTTGTATCATCCACATTTAGCTTCGCTTCATCCACGGAGCAATGTGGGGACAGCAGGGCAGTGATCAGTCAAGGCAAGTACGGAGCGGAGGGGCAGA
>JARBEQ010173207.1:0-12882 GCA_030265355.1 Tritonia tetraquetra
TTGTGAAAAGTTTGTTCCCATTTTCACATATTGAGGTCTTTGATAAAGAAAGTCTCTGTACCAGTTAATTAAATAGCTCGAATGTTCATTTCTTGAAGCTTTCTCATCAATCTTTTTGTGTTCATTAGCATTAAAATCCAATGAAAAGTCTGCATAAAGAATACGTGCATGGTGTGCGGATGAACTTTGTAAATGCTAGTTGCTGGCTGGTGGGCTTTTAGTTTTAGACTCCTTGAGTCATGAGACAGGAAAAAATTGCTTCACACTACTTGAGCAGTAGACAAATAGTTAAAAGAAACCATGAAGAGGTTTGCGTTATGTGTGAAACAAATGCAAAGAAAACATAAATGATTTAGGACGACACCATCATTTGTTCAGGGGATCTCTGAATTTGATAAAAAAGCGTGTTTGAGGAATGCATGTTGCACTGTTTAATTGATTTCAATACAGTTGTCTCTCTGCCTAAGAACCCGATCTGTCTTGCAACCCATTGTCTGTCCAAAGCAGAACTTTTTATTTTTAATTCTCATCTCTAAAAACCTGACCACACGTATATAAGTCTCCCTAAGAACCCGCTGTTTTAATGGATTTTGTGCTTGGGTATTAAAAAATATATACAAGACAAAACAAAACTCTTCAGTTGAAATGATTGAAATGACCAAGATGGCTACGGCTCAACTTACTTCAGTGCACTCCTTCATTTACAGTATAAAAAAGAACTGTCCACCAAAGGGTGGTAATTTACTTTGGCCAAAAGAGGAATTAGCCACCTCATGTATAGCTTTGATTACTCCCCTTAGAAATTTGCCGGTGTGCCATAGAACCCACTAAGGCTCTCTCCCGTATCCCATCCAATGGTAGAAGATGACTCAACAATGTCTACTATACTTGATGTCATGCATTGTTAATGTTTTGGTTTGACTCCTGATAAAAGAATAAATCCTTTTTCTGTCATTATTTTATTTCAGAGAGAACACTTCCATCGACTGTTTTCAACCCAGAAGACTGTCTTCTAATGTCCAAGACTATAATCATCATGCTGCTCTGGATGGCATTGATTCAATCAGTAGAGAACTCGATGGATTGCATGAAAAGCTTCTAAAAATGAGTGGTATGTCATACACCCTATGATGACAATGGTCAGTGTTGTGCACCATTTTCTCTATATGATTATTACACAGTGCGACACACAGATTTGTCAAATTCAACAGGTGCCAGTTCCAAAGAAAAAAATCAACTCAACCGAGATCAACTCAAGCAACTTCAACTTAATTGTAGTCGACTGTTATTGTAAACAAGACATAGTGGTCAACGCTTTTGCTTCTTTAGCAGAAGGTACTGGGTTCAAATCCCGGCAGTGACTTGTGATTTTTTCCTTTGAACTTTCTTGAGTTTTATGGCTCTGACTCTGATGATTCCAATGGAATCAAGTTTTACAGTAGTATCCGGTTAAACACACGGTGCTCGGGAGGCCCGGGTAGCGTGCGTTTAGGAGATGCGTGCCTTTATAAAAAGTAGTATAACAGTATACTGATTATATAGAAAAAAATCCATCATAGTGCTCAGCCGTTCGTTTACCCAAAGCGTGCTTTTATCTGGCGTGCGTTTAACCGGATACTACTGTATCGGAGACAGACTATCAGAGGTCCCACCTTTGATATGACCTAAAATGTGTTGCCGAGCCCATAAAACAAAAAAATTTGAACTTTAATTATTAATGTCATTAGATACCGTGTAGTTTAGCCTAGTTTCAAAGAAGCAATTGTAAGACCATTACTAAAGAAGAGCAACTTCTGACAAATTACAGACCCCTTTCCAACCTCCCCTTCCTGTCTAAAATACTCGAAAAAATGATGCAGTCAAATCAATATTTGAATAGCAAGGGTCTCAAAGAAAAGCACCAATCGGCCGATGAAAGAAAGCACAGCACCGAGATTGCCCGTGTCAAAGTCCATTCAAATCTTCTAAATGCCACCGATAAGGGTGATGTGTCGTTGCTGGCTTTGTTAGATTTTTCCGCAGCATTTGATTCGATTGATCATCAATTTCTTCTTAAAAGATTAATTGTATCATTTGATATTAAAGACACAGCTCTTGAATGGTTCAGTTCATATCAGCAAAATACGAACATTGATCGACACCCTCATATCTTCACTTTAATGTAGGCCTACCACAGGGCTCGGTCTTGGGACCGATTCTCTTTTCTATACATTAACAAGGAAAATTTGTTTTATGGAATTGAATCGGATTTCACAAATTAAAAGATACATTACACCAGAAATTACTAACAATTTGGTCTGTGCCTTTGTGCTGTCTAGATTGGATTACTGCAACTCACTACAAGCTGGGCTCAGGCTACCATCAACTCATCTAAACAAGTTACAAAAGATACAAAACAATGCTGCCAGACTCATAATGCAAGTCTCCAAAAAGATCACATAACACCTTTTCTAAAACAGCTACATTGGTTACCAATTAGATCACACATTCACTTCAAATAGTCAAACAGGTACTAGACGTCTATATCATACCAATGTCAAAATGAACCAGACTACCCTACTTACTTGAAAGATCTAGTTTCCACATAGACACCCAATAGATATTTCACTCATCAAACAAGAAACTCCAAAAACCTACCTCAAAACCTTTGGTCAGCGAGCACTACCATCACAAACAGCTGAAGTTTGGAATACTCTACCACTAAGCATACAACATGCAGAATCTCTAAACACCTAAACCAAACTCAAAACACACTACTTCATTAAAAATTTCTCTAACACATAAATGCCCTATTTGATTCACTTCGTTTTAAGAATAGTGTATATATGACCATGTTTTGATTAATCATGAACATATGATTTATCTATATGATCCTGTGGTATTGTAACTAAACATGTTTTAATTATAGTTCATTGTATTATTCTACAGCATTGTATGTGAGTGTAAATTATGTATATATGATTCATGTAGGTTTTATGTAATGCTCCTTGAGCTCTTGCGAAGGAAGGCGCAATATAAATTTGCATATTATTATTATTATCTCAAACTATTCTCTTTAAAACGCTAACTTTCCTTTGGTCCGACAGTTGGCGGTATGATGACATTTTACTGTAGTATCATTGTTTTCATGATAAAATCATTTGATTTCTCTTTTCAATGATTTCTTTTACAGTTCGAGCTCACATGCTAGAAGTCGATCTTGCAATGCTGTTCAATCCAGAAACAGTCCTTGAAATAAAGCAGTTGGACAACATTTGCCAAAGATGTTTGGAAGTGACAGAAAAGATTGAAGTGCAAGTCGAGGAACAGACACAGGAAAAGGATGAAGTCATACAGTCAGAGGAACAACTTATTGTAGATGATCAGACTGAATAAACTGTAAAATGTAGCGTTTCAATTTTGTTATTTCTTTATGATTTTATTTTTATCCCAGGTATTTTTGACAGATGAAAAAGTGTAAAAAGCTTATCAATCCCTGCATTCGAATTAATCTTTATTGCATCAAACATATGATTTTTGTATCATGGTGCCCGTTGTGATGATTAAGTATGTTTGCATAGTTGTGTTTTTTTCATGGCGGAATGCAATGATGTGAATGGCAAGCAGTACCCTTAAGATCTTGAAGGGAGCAGACAAATGGGTTTGTTATAAACAAGGTTTATCTTTACCATTTTGAGAAGTGAAGTAAGAAAAATACGGGGACTAGACACATTTCCTTCCCAAGTGAGCCAACTATTTTCGCTTTTTGAGGCTCCAGGGTCTGAATTATGCCTAAATACATCACCTAAATTGGTATCCACAATGGTGACAACAATAACAAAACTGATAGAAACATCAATAAAATCGCGTCGTTCAGTCTCGAAAAAGTTCCACCGCATAGAGTTATTATAGAGAAACAATTTGTTTACCAAAAGGGAAGCAACCAAATTAATCGTCACAGTCGCACTTTGGTGGTAACACTTTTAATAGCTTTCTTTCTTATCCAATTCCCTTTTACCATTACAGTGTAGAGCCCGCTTTTAATAGCAATCATTGTAAATGTGACCCGAGTCAAATCCAGCAATGGGAATGCATACCGGAAATGTGACTCAAGGTTAGCAACCTTTTCATTGTACAGAGAGAGCCAAAAAACCCTCCTCGATTAAAAAAAAATTAAATTATACTATCAAAATTCATTGCAATATGTTTACAAATATGGTTATGGTTAAAATTCTATTCCCGGCAACATAATATCTAATAGGCAGAGGGCAGTGCGCACCGCTAGAGGACAGCGTAATTCAAAGTGGTGTTGAAATTTGCTAAAACAGTGTTCTAACCGTGCATCACGCTGTCAGACCAGAGGTGAATGTCAATCCACCTACCACCAGTCAGTATCTCCATTCTGAAGTGGTACAACAATTTTATTAGATGAGGATGTATCTGTACACTCGTTCACACTGGATTTGCAGCAGACAATTTGGCTTGAGCCCAGAGTGGTGAACACCTCCCAGTTATTATCAATATCTGAGGCGGTGGTACCCACAAGGGCTACAGTAATTGTTTGTTTATTGGTTTGTCTGTGTATTGCTCATGGTGCCAGAGTTATGGACACAATGGGCTGATATCACCTGCTTATCTAAAACTCTCTGATCCAAATCATTTCTGGCTGTGTTCAGTCAATGTTTGATGGTCGGGATGCGCGATTTATGGCAGGTATCTTGTCTGCCTTTCATGATTGAACATAGGGCTGGTCCCAACACTGCTCTGCGATATTAATGGAATTCGTTCAAACAAACAACTTTTGTTTGCAAATATTGAGGGCATAAGAGTGACAATGGAACTCCGTTACAACAGGATTGATGGGAATTTGATTTAAATCGTGTCGTATGCGAGTCCCGCTGTAAACACACACAAGGGATGTAATCAGTTAACTCTAAGTCTAAGGTTTTCTGTAAACTTCTGCCTCAATTCCATTGAGTTCACAGATGACATTGAAATATATCACTCTGATTGTCTTCAAGTCCCTGTGCTCTTTCACCAACTAACTGATCAATTATATTGCCGACCACACTGTCATTCTCTGAACTATATATAATCTCTCATCATCGCTGAAAAAAACAAATCAGGCAAAAAATCATTTTAAAAATTTCAAATAACAACAAACCAAGCAAAGCAGATGGCGGAAGAGAGTGGTGTGCTTTAGGATTTGCTGTCAGGGTTACATTATTATGCTTCAGGACGTAAAGAGGTAAAATAAAAATGATCACTTGCGTAGTATGACATCACTAGCCTACATTCTTTGTTTTCTTCTCTTCTCCCCTAGCTCCCATTTCTTCTCTTTTGCACACGTAGGACAAGCAAGGCGTTTAAAAAAAAGAGCAATTCTCTTTGCTCCCACCTAAGCCCAAGACAAAACAACGACCTAAGCACAAGACAAAACAACGACCTAAGCCCAAGAGAAAACAACGACCAAAGCCCAGGACAAAACAACGACCTAAGCTCAAGACAAACGAACACCCCAAGCCCAAGACAAAACAACGACCTAAGCTCAAGACAAACATTCATGCCAATACAAAACAACGACCCAAGCCCAGGACAAAACAACGACCTAAGCTCAAGACAAACGAACACCCCAAGCCCAAGACAAAACAACGACCTAAGCTCAAGACAAACATTCATGCCAATACAAAACAACGACCCAAGCCCAAGACAAAACAACGACCTAAGCTCAAGACAAAACAAATTTCTTCACATATTAATAATTGCTTTATGATAAGTGTAGGGAGATTAAGAAAAAAAGTACTCTGCTTAATTATCACTCAAAGCATTTTATTTTCTAAAAATCAAAAAGCCATAATATATATTTTCAAAGGGAGAAAAAGAATTAAAATCAAACAAAATAAAATCCATGGACGAAAAAGTCCCTGGAGATTGTCAATCTTATAAATCATTCATTCATTATCATCTATGTTTATACATCAAAATAAACCATCTCTCATAAGCAATCAAGTTCTAAACAAATAAAATTGTTCATCATTTAATCCTCACTGATCAGACAAACCTTTGACATTCTCTCCCAAAAGTTTGAAAGACTAGATTTATTTAATCGTTAAAAAAACTGGAAATTCCATAATCCTTTAGAAGAATAGATGATTAACAAATTGTCTACAAACTACAAAGACTCAGTATCTAAAAATGATTCTCATACAGCAAGTACCATAAAACAGTAATGCATACAATTAAGACAAATTCATTTATAATTTATATATATTCGTTTACTTTTTTCTTTGTTTATTTTTGTTTTAAAAAAGCAAAGCTTAAAAACTATCACATATAGAAAAAATAAGCAACAAATCACAAAATCAGATTCTGTGAAAAAAAGGTACAAGTCTAAAAACCCAAAGATATTGTAGTATGAATCTCATACAATTATTTAAATTTTTGGGGGCAAAATATCTCATTTTGCCTTTGGGAGATTAAACAATATGTAAATTCACATAAACATGAAACTATTTTTTACAAGTCTGCCTTACTAGGACATGACAGACGATGTCCATCTAAGCTTGCAAATTTGCTATCTAGCACATGTTGAAGTTCTTGAGAACATAGCTTTGCATGCTCCCTGAAAATGAAAAAAAAAAGAATCCTTAAAAAAAAAACATGAAAGAATATGGCAGAATAATTGGAGGAAAAACCTTTGCAAGAATAGAATTTATATCAATAATATCAACCCTTGAACTGCCATGGGCCAAAATATGTTTGTTTGATCAAACCCATCACTACAGTAATGCAGTGTTGGGGGCCAGCTCTATGTTCTGGCACAAATGGTGCACATCTGCCACATGTGGCAACACACAGAGCTGGAAAAGCTATGGATCCAAGGGTTTCAGGCAAGCAGGTGATCAGCCCACTTTACTGGCGCCACAAGTTATACATTGAACAGTATTAATCATAAAATGAGGCCAATAAACAAATTACTGTTGCTCTATGGAAATCGCTCAGCTATAGTAAGAACTGGGACTGGGAGAATTTGCCACTTTGGGCTCTGGGCCAATGTAATCAGCCCTATTTTTGCTGCTGTGGTGTCACGGCTGGTCTAATCAGCCAAACTACTAAAATCACTATTTAAAATTAGAAACAAAGGTTTCTCTGTAAACTACCTGTGTTACTGCAAAACTTCTGTGTGACAGTTCTCGAGTTAATCATAACCTTCATGGGAAAAACAGCAAACAAGTAACTAAATCTGAAAGGATCAAAGATGTCTCTCTTTATATAGGACTAAAAATAGCTCCTCAGTCTTATGTAGGTTTGAACCTAACTCCCATCTTTCTCAAGTTGATGCTGTAAAACAACTTCAACCTAAATGGAATTGTTGTGATAGTACTACATCAATAACCAATATTATTTTTAAAACCCAAAACAAACAAACAAAAACTTTATCTTTTTGGACTTGTACATTTAAAAGATCAGAGGCTAAAAACATCATCACATACTTGTAAAGATGCTGCTGTTCACTGGACATCACCCTCCATGCTTGTCCCATCATTTTGCTAATCTGTGCAGTATGGACTCCAGGATTTTCTCTGGGAAAACAAATGTTAAAAATCGGACCCTATATCTGCTGTTCAGAACTTACATTGTATCTCATGCAACCAACTGTATGTTAAATTATTTCATCTGACAAAATACAAAAGCATCATAGAGGCAAACAACTTTTAGAAGTAGGTACAGAGCCCTTCCAAATTCATTGTACTAGTAGACTTAACACTTTGACGCCCCTAAGCCACATTTTGTGGCTTTTGTGAATTACGCGCCTCGACCTTAAGCCGCATTTTGCGGCTCGGGATAATAATATTATTTTGTGATAGTACGAAGTGACGCCGATAATTTATTTTGTCCGCAGACGCGGAGATAGCGTCCTTCTTCCTCGCACGAACCTTGAATGGTGAAAATCGGTTGTGTTTAGAAGTTTTTGTTGTGTTTATTTCACTGTTTTGTAAGATGGAATCAGGATCTTCTGGGCAATGCCCTCCAAAAAGGTTGTGTTCATCTGATGTTTTGCAAATGATAGAAAATTGTGACGGAGAAGATTATGGTATTTTATCTGATAGTGATAGAGACTATTCAACAGGTGGAAGTAGCAATGAGTCAGAAAGTGAATGTTTTGCTTACTGTTGTCCTTTTCGCACCGTGTAACACCTCTTTTCCACGACTGATCGATGTGTATTTTTTATGAAGACTTTACACATACGACATAGCCTTCTAAGCTCAAACTCGAACACTCAAGTTAACTCTGCGGTCCACCTATCATAAAACCTAGTATTTTGCTAGGTACACTCCAGGGTCCACCTATCTTCTACCATTTATACCTTGACGAAATGGTAATTGGCTTCAGAGGCAGGTGGAAATTCAAGCAATATAATGCAACGAAGCCTTCAAAATACCACATAAAAACATTTGTCCTTTGCGACAGTGAAACGGGTTACGTTTGTAACCTCTTTACGTACGGTACTATGAATCGGAAACCACCCACCATCCAAATATTGACCCCAAATGCTGTCAAGCAATAAAAGTTTTTGAAAAATTGTTGTGACCTCTCGAGAAAGGACACCGCATATTTGCAGATCGTTTCTATACCGCTGCTGAACTATCTTCATTTGCATGGTTTCTACTACACAGGAACAGTGGATATCTGTCGAAAGTTTTTTCCGCAAATACTCAAAACCCTGAAGTTAGACCATATGCAGCTGAAATGAAATGGTACATGAACCAGCCAAATTCTCTTCTTGTGGTTGCATTTCTGGACAAGAAAGCCAAAAAGAATTGTGTGGCAGTCACAAAAGGAGAAGACGTAGGTAGGACAGTAGTTCGGCGAAGGTGGGATGTTGTTGAAAAACCTTCATGCATCGTTGACTACAACCAATACATGAACGGTTGTGATTGTGCCGATCAACAAGTTCAATATTATGCGATGCACAGACGCAAATCCTACAAGTGGTGGAAAAAAAATGAAAATGTCGGTTATCAATGCAAGCATTCTTTATGACAAAACGCGGGCCCGCAATGAGCGTTATAAGAAGCTCAAATTGAAGGAATTTAAATCAAAGTTGATAGAACAGCTCATTGATACTGTTTCCTGTGAGAGACTTGAGGCTGCCAGAACTATTTTGCCAGCAGTTCCATCCCTAGAACGCTTTGCTCCAGCAAATCACTACATGGAGTCCCAAAAGGCTGACAGAAATTGTCGCCTTTGCAGTCGACCCGATAAACAAAAAAGAACAAAAAATGCATGTGCTACGTGTAATGGCAAACCATATCTTTGTAAAAAGGATTGCTTCAAGATATGGCACACACGTCTAAACTTGCAAATATGTAATTAGGAGAATAAGAACACTTGTAAATAATATTGTTATAGCATGCCTAAGTGTCGAAAAAAAGTTGGTCGTATTATATATTTTTCTTATCGTATTGACTTGTTCATAACTCAAAAAGTTTTCAACGCATCTTCATGAAATTTGGAATACATGTTTACATATGGATTATCTTCATTATCTGAAAACACCAAAGGCATGGAGTACATACGAGCAACATGAGCTTTGGGTGAGTAGACAAAATGTAATCACAAAAATGCAGGCTTTTTTTTTTACACCCACTTTTCTGTCTATATTTTTTATAATAAAAATGGATATCCTATGGGGAGTCAAAGTGTTATTGAGCAGCCACCCAAATATCAAAATTGATCATTTGTATTAACTATGGCATGTCCACTTTTCTCAAAACAGATTCATACTGATTCTTGAATTTGGTAGCAATAGATATAATTTTTAATTCCATTAAAAAAACCATCACATCTGTTTTATTATGTTCCACGATTTCCATTCATGGAAAGAGACATTATGAACTCCATATATTCTTCAGAAATTCCATAGCCATACAAACTGAGTGTACATTTAATTTTTTTGAAAGCAAAGAATCCTGATTACGAGTTAACTTTTGGAAACCAAAGAATCTGAGTATAAATTTTTTTTTTTTTAAACCAGAGAGTCCTGAGTACAGATATTTGTTCTGAAAGCTAAGAAACATACTCCTCACCTTATGAATTTTCTGCGGTGAACACGACTGTACATCATAAATCCATTCAACCAAGAGGATTTACGGAGGTCAAGTTTTGAGGAGGTAGCTACCTTTGAGGCTTCCATTAGGACTTTCTCTCTTATGCTATTTAACATTTCTTTGGGACTGGAATTAAACATTACATTTAAAAAGAAATTACAATTTTAGCCCATATAAATAAAAACTATTCATAAAGAGTAATACAGTATTTTTCTTCCTGTTACAAACTTTTGAGGGTGTACTGGTATCTCAGATTTGAGGGTAACTCACCCAAGAATATATTCATTTCTCAATAACTTCATAAGATAACTACGCAATATTTTAAGCAATTGCTAAGAAGAGAAATTAATAGATAATGGTGATATAGTATGTGACGTATAGCAGGCTACAGATATATTATGACTTACTTCTGTTCCTTCATGCTCATATCACTCATAACTCATAACCATCAGACTTGCTATCTTTATTATCAGATATCAGTCTAGATTCCCTCTGAAGCTCTCTAGTTTAGCCAAGGAAAACTAGGCTATTAATTAAGGCTATTATCCAAATATGAGTGAATTCTAAAATGCTCTGTCTTTATCAAAATATGTGAATTGAAGCATCAATATTGGTTGCCATTAGAATGATACGCCGCCCCCAAATCACAAAAGAAAGTTATAGGAATCATATAGGAAACCAGGATTACACACGTCCAAAGGAATATACTTGCCTAACAGTACTAGAAACAGAAAAATTGTGACAGTGCATTATATGTACTAAAGGAAGAGCGTGTGCACACGCCTGCATAATACAATGATATTGTAGACGGTCAATGACCTTTGTGAAGTCCAACAGATGTGTTGAACTTCGCATGTTTTGATCTTTTTTTCACTCCCCCAACTAAATCAACTTAAGCGCAGTCGACTGTAACGACTATTCTCCAATTTTAGAGGACATTATGAGTTCACAAGTAAGCAATTTTTAAAAATCAGTGATTAGAAAAAAAGACCTGTAGAAAATATAAGTGCTTATTTCAAGTGACTTCATCAAATCCAGATAGCATTGCACATCGATATTAGCAAACTTACTGTTCCTCATTTTCTTCTTCTTCAAATGATGACTCCACTTCCAGAAAGTTACTGGGCATAGGAATGTCTGTTAAATACAGAAAATGTCTGTTAAATACAGAAAAAAATAAGAAAAAAGATAGAGCCAAAATGACATAAAGTAAATTTTATAATTTTCAATAACAGACATCCAAAGTTAGCCACAATTTCTTGTACAATAATTATTTTTTATACCACTAGAGATCCCGAAAATTTGCGATAAACATTGTAATAAAAATTACAGATAAGAAAAACCCTTTTCACTCTGAGTTTGATCGTCGCCGCTCCAACCTTGATAGATAGGTGCAGAGAAAATGAGTAAATATATCAACAAATTATGACAGACTGACACACTGATCATTTCCTATCTGACAGGACAATACCAACGTTTGGAGAGAACAAAAATAGTTCAGTGTTTCCAGTTCATCATTGAAATTTTGACAGAGTCAGTAGCTACACACTTTTTGTTATTCACAACAGTAAACAAAAACGTCGCTAAAACCAGTTCGAAAAACCTTTCTCCTCGTTAAAAAGTATAGAGATTTCACAAATTTGCAGTTTTCTCGAGTCGGGCACTGTGGTGGAAATGAATGCAGTCTAAACCCCAGCTCCAATAGTGTATATTAGCTGCTGCAGTTAAAAAGCTCGTAGTTGGATCTTGAGGCATGCCGCGCACGCGTCAGGGACTGTATAAGAAATTAATTACAGATAAAAAAAATTTTCACTCTTAAGTTTAACTGTCGCTGTTTCAGTACTTGTAGCATGGACACCCATTATTGCTTGGAGCATCAGGGACATGATGTACAGATGTACATCAACTGTTAATCACTTTTAGTCAACCCAAATTGAAATGCTTAATACAAAAACTTAAGACAGAGAAACGCCCGCCTTTGATATGACCTTTATGTGTTGAAGACTTCAAACTTTACAACAAAGAAATGACACATCCACGCAGCAGGTTTTACTTTGACTGACTGGTTTTATTTTATTTCTAGACTCATAAACAGTACACGCTACTGTGTTATTGTATACCGCTACCAATGTAGGTAGTGTTGACACATGACATGCATGAATGGAGATATCTCGAGTCAACAAAATAGCAGCCAGATTAATCACACAGGCATGCTGAATTATATTTCTTACCCAAGTATCTCAAGTGTCTCTTAATTTGAGGCGTAACAGGTGAAATTCGCTCCAATAAAACTGAAATTCGGAAGTACAAAGGCGTATCACTTGATACGCCCTTATGAAAATCCGAAACACAAAAGTCGTATCAACAATATCTTCAAAAATAATTCTTAAATAGTAATTTTTAATAGATAAGCACATGTACCAATGCAAAATAATCATTTACGCCGAAGCTCAACATCCTGGTTTTTTATTGTCTCCTGAAAAGTAACCATTTTATGATACGCCTTTGTTCTAGCACGCCCGCGATATACAGTCAACACCATTTAAGTCGACACCGCTTAAGTTAATTTTCATTTTTTTACCCTGTCCCACCCCCAAGAGACATGAAGGCAAGAGTAAAAAATAAAGATCAAGCAGATAACTTGATTTTTACATAAGTCAAACTTTTTATCGTATTTCTTGTTCCCTATCACCGTAAAGGAAAGAAAGTATGTGCTGGGCGTTCATACTTTTGCATCATAGCATTATTGCTGGCCATACCAAGGGGTGTAGAGAGGGGATGGGGGGTAGA